>PKMM01003508.1:63591-87097 GCA_002933915.1 Eutrema heterophyllum | reverse complement strand
TGGCTAGAAAAGAGGGTAAGTTCAAGGTGAGGGAAACCATTCCAATAATGGGATATGGCTACTTGGATAAACGAGAGTGGTAAAAACGGAAAAGAATATCCAAGTATGTATATGGTGATCCACGAATCCATCCAAAAATGCATAAACACAATAATTACAAGTCAAAATTAAGGTTATCACTTAGATGAGGTTGAATTCAAGTCAAGGTTTGCTTTAATCAAGACAAGAACAATAAGACATGAGATCAAGGCATGGTTCGTTCTTAATTTATACACGAGATCAAAGCATCAAGTAACTAGCAACAATGACATTGGACTAAGCTTCTTCATATGATACTTTACAAGGAAAAATCTATCATTGCTCTTAATGCTTATGCAATGCTACCTTATATGCTATGTATCTAGACTCAATTCTAGATATAAAATGCAAAAAAATTCAAAATTTTTCAAAATTATTGAAAATGCATAATATGCATGAGACTCAATATGCAAAAACCAAAATAAGAACAAAAAACACATGGTTAGATATCGGTCCCTCCCCCAAACTTAGATACATGTTATCACCGGTAGAGTGTCAAGGTTCGACTCTATTTTGATAATAAATTTTTATTAATTTCTTTTATTTTTATGACTTAATTATATGTACAAAAAAGAATAATTTATATAATGAAAAATTGGGCCTGACAAATTTGCTTTAAGCCACCAAATTGATAGGACCGGCACTGGGCCGCTTACTTTTGACGTACCACTTGAACATATTATCATTTGGTTAATCAACGTCATACTACAAAACTACTCTTAACTAAATACAACGTAGCGAGGGTGTACGTTGGAGTGGAAACACAGGAATAAAACTCCAAACCGAGTTACCATTAAGGGCTCTGCTTTTTGTCATAATCTTTAATTTGCCCCTAACTTTTTTGTCGTTCCACTTTGAATTTTGATAAGAACGAACAGATTAGCGGGAATTCCAAAAAGTTTTGAACTTACCTAAAATTCTGTGAATCCGAATTCCTCTTAGTAGAGTCGCCATGGATGAGGAGCTTTTGCTTGCTAGAATCATTGCGGGAATCGAAGGAGGAGGAGGAGACGATGAATCTTACTACCACGAACTCGTCACGGATCTCAAGTCTCTCCTGGATACAGATGACGATGAAATCCTCAATCGGTTCTACGGCAGCCTCTCCTCGGTGGCTTCATCGTTTCTCCGCTTCTTCTCCGCCGCCATGGATTCGCCGGTTGAATCTGGCCGTCTGGCTATTCTAGCCTCCGACGCATATCTTTGTCTGCTTCTTTCGACGAACTGCCCCGTTTTCACTTTCTTCTCTCCGGTTGCGTTTCTCTCTCTACTGGGCTCCATCCGCCGCTACCTCAAACGGCGCCACCGGGATGATTCAGGAACGGCGGCCGCTCAAGGGAACAAGAAGAAGAGAGGACGCGGTTCGAAGAATAACGCGAGAAATTTAGGGCATGAAGATGGGGACGAGATGGAAGAAGGTGGATTCGATGCGAAATTGCTGTTTAGAGTGCTCGAGGGTCTGGGCTCGGTTCTGAATTTTGTTCACTTGGATAGATTTCCCGATAGCTTGAAGTCTTTGGTACAAACAGTGAGCGAGATTCCTTTATTGGCGCTGGAACATTCAGGGGTTTTGAATTATGATCGATTGATGGAAATGTGCGGGAGAATTCTGGGTGGAGTGTTGAACTCCGATCACGGAGACATGGCAATCACTGCGGCTGAGATTTCAAAGTCTTTGACGCCGTTGCTTCTGATGGGGAAACATCAGGCGAGAAGCTTCGCGTTAGGTTTTGTGTCAAGGAAAATTATGGGTTTGGCCAAAGATAACTCTGAATTGAAGAAAGTTGTTTCTAATTTGCCAAAGTTTCTGGTTCATAAGGCACCTGAGAAGGCTGAGCCGCGTGGATTCGCGGTGGAGGCGATACTGGAGATAGTAAAGGCAATGGAGGTTGAGGACCAATCAGAGTTTGTCGAATTTGTGATGAAGATGGGTCAAGGTAAATCTAATTTCAGGATATTAGCTGTTGATCTTATACCTTTGTTGATAAGCTCATTAGGAAACCCCTTAGGAATTGTCAGTTCAGAGAATGGCTTGCAAGATTCGTGGGGATTGGGTTGTCTTAATGCCTTAGTGCAGCGGTGTTCAGACTCAAACGCTTTGATTAGAGCTCGAGCTTTGTCCAATTTGGCTCAAGTCGTGGGGTTCTTGTCTGGTGATGAAAGGAATAGGTCGATCCTGAAACAAGCCCTTGGGTTTACTGGTGAGATTTCAGAAGGAAAAGGTATAGTAACTGACCTTTTGAAGAAGAGATGTGTGGATGAGAAGGCGGCTACAAGGAGAGCAGCTCTTCTTCTGGTTACAAAATTGACATCCCTTTTAGGAGGTTGCTTTGATATGAGTATCCTAAAGACAATGGGTACTTCTTGTTCTGATCCGCTCATAAGTATAAGAAAGGCTGCAATTTCAGCTCTTTCCGAGGTATGTTTTCTGTAACTCAGTGTTCCTTCTCCCTTACTCGGTGTTACGGGTGCTTTGTCTTTTATTAGCTCAAAGTTAAGGAGACCAAACTTGTTGCCCCAAAATGTTCTAGATGAATGAATGTGCGTTTTGGTCAATTGAATGTATGGAAGAATTCATAACAACTGCTTCTATTGCTAGTTCTAAAATCCGATAATTGTTTATGCGTAACTTATCTCTAAATATAGGTTAGGCTAATGACTTGTTATCTCTAAATATATTACTTCAGCTTCCTTTCTTTCTCTGATAATGTAAATCAATGTCTTTTCTTTTCACTGCAGGCCTTCAGAATATGTACAGATGAAATTGTGACCACCGAATGGTTACATTCTGTTCCTCGAATGATCATGGACAATGAAACTAGCATCCAAGAAGAATGCGAGAATGTCTTTCAGGAACTAGTTCTGGAGAGAATATCACGAGCGGGAAATGCACTTTCTCGAGACAGTGCTTCCCTCCCTAGCAACTGGAACTCTAGTTCAAAATATGTAGACGGAGACATTGAATCCTTGTTTCCAGAAGGAGTTTTGGTTCTCTTAAAGGAGCTCTGCAGCAGCGAGGTTTCTCCTTGGGTTAAGAAAATATGTGGAAGTTTGGGCAAGAAGAAGCAACTAAAACCAAGAGTTGCCCTTGCGCTGCAGAGTATCATAAAGGAATCTGAATCACTCTGGTTAACCCGTTCAATGCCAATAAATAAATGGACAGCTCCTGCTGGGGCTTGGTTTCTTCTATCAGAGGTTTCAGTTTATCTTCCAAAGTCTGTCGAATGGGAATTTCTTCACCATCATTGGCAGTTGCTTGACAAAAATGACTTGCAAGGTTTGCCAGTTCATTCATTATACGACATCTCAACTAACTGGTTTATGTCTCTACTTGTTGCTATTAGTAGCGTGGTTTTAATTCGAACTTCTGCTCTAGCTAAACCAATTCATGAATGTGTGTTTTTGATAATGCGGGTATTTCTGAAGGAACAGATGGACAAGGTGATGAAGAGGGTGTAGAGTATAATTCTTCTACATGGGCTGGCGATCGAGTTTTTCTTTTGCAAACAATCTCCAATGTTTCCCTTCAGCTGCCACCAGAGCCTGCTGCAGATCTGGCCGACAATTTGCTGAAGAAAATCGAAAAGTTTAACCTGCACTCTGCTGAGGTAATCATTGGATTAATAGTTAACCGGATATCTCGTATATATAATCAAGTGGTCATGTTTTTACTGTTTTTTGTCTAAAAGGACGTATTCCTTCAGATAGATATATTTTTTTCTGGTACATGATGTAACTGGGACCTGGTTTTGGTGCAACTGTTGAACGCTTGAATCGAGCAGATTATTATTGAGAATAGAAAAATTTATCGTTAATGGTTTATCTGTCCATGCCATTCAATGACAGGTCGATGCACATGTTAAAGCATTAAGAACTTTGTGCCTAAAAAAGGCGTGCACCTCTGAGGAGTCTGATGTGCTTGTCAAGCAGTGGGTAGAACAAGTTTTATCTAAGGCATCTAAGGTCACCGAGAAGTACATCGAGTGGGTCTCCAGTAATAATCATTCTTTTGCTACACCAGCAACTCTTGGAAGTAGGAGAAGCAAGAGACTCGGTTCTGTATCCAAGAAGTTATCAAAAGCTGTCACAGCAGTATATACCATTGGATCTTGTCTCATTATATATCCTTCAGCTGACACGACCAAAATTGTTCCGTTGTTACATACTGTCATCACTTCAGGAAATTCTGATTCAAAGCTGAAAAACAAACTTCCACAAGCTAATGTTTGCTTGAAGCAAAAAACTCCTCCGCTCTATAGTCAGTCTTGGTTGACCATGGCAAAGATTTGTTTGGCTGACGGGAAGCTTGCTAAAAGATATATCCCTCTCTTTGCTCAGGTCTGTTGATTTCCTTTGCTGATTCCTCTGTCCATTTATTATTTCTGGAAAGGAAAATTTTAGTTTCAGAAAGCTATATCCATTGGGCTTGATTCATTTAACAGCAGTCTCCTTTATATATGCAGTCTATTGTAACCTATGTGAACTCGTTAATGCCTTACTCTTGCAGGAGCTTGAAAAGAGTGATTGTGCAGCTTTGCGTAACAATCTTGTAGTGGCGATGACAGACTTTTGTGTTCACTATACAGCCATGATTGAGTGGTAAATCATTCACAGAATATTAACGTTTCATTAGTCTTTTCTCAAAATGTTAATAACACAACTGTTACATGACAAAGACTAATGGTTTGTTTACCTGGATAGTTACATACCGAAGATTACCAAACGTCTTCGGGATCCTTGTGAAGTTGTTAGAAGGCAGACCTTCATACTTCTCTCAAGGTTATTACAGGTATTGCTATTCTTCACCGATTCTTTATCTTCCGTTGTTGAAAAATCCAGGCTTGAAGATTAATAAGCAGGCTTTGTTATTTTGATTTCAGAGAGACTACGTGAAGTGGAGAGGGGTTCTCTTCCTTCGATTCCTTCTATCTCTTGTGGATGAATCTGAAAAGATACGTCGACTTGCAGACTTTTTATTTGGAAACATCCTTAAAGGTATGAACTCATGGGAACAACCATGGAAGGCATTTCTTTTATTCCCTGTTATTGTAAATTCTTACAGAGAGACATGATCTTTAGGATTTTGATTATTACTGTGCCCACTTTGCTCATAGTGAAGGCGCCACTTCTAGCTTACAACAGTTTCGTAGAAGCTATTTATGTCTTAAACGATTGCCACGCCCACAATGGCCATAGTAATCCAGATTCTAAACAATCAAGAACAAAGGATCAAGCTTTTTCTATCAGGTACTCGTGTTATATTTATACATAGCCTGGTTAATGTTATATAGGTATGCTTATATACAACTTGTCATTTTGGTGTGGGTGATTTTAGTGATTCTCTTTCTTACATTTGTTTTACAGAGGAAATGATGAAAGGGCTAGGTCTAAGAGAATGCAAATCTACATTACTCTGCTTAAACAAATGGCTCCAGAACATCTTCTGGCCACATTTGCAAAGTTATGTGCAGAGGTCCTCGCAGCTGCATCTGATGGAATGCTCAACATAGAAGATGTCACTGGTCAGTCAGTTCTACAGGTAATTTCCATTCTAGCTGGAAATTGTTGAGCTCTTTTTTTTTTTTCTTGTTGCGATCGCTGAGTTCTTACTCTTTTGTTTCGCGGTGTAGGATGCGTTTCAGATCTTGGCGTGCAAAGAGATTCGTTTATCAGTTTCCAGAGGAGCATCATCGGAGACAGTGGAGATGGAAGAAGAAGGTGGAGATTCCAATGCGAAAGGAAGAGCCATAACGCAAGCTGTTAGAAAAGGCTTGATTCAGAACACGATTCCAATCTTCATTGAGCTCAAGAGGCTATTGGAGAGCAAAAACAGTCCTCTCACAGGTTCGCTCATGGACTGCCTCCGTGTCCTCCTCAAAGACTACAAGAACGAGATAGAAGAAATGCTCGTCGCTGATAAACAGCTTCAGAAAGAGCTCGTTTACGATATGCAGAAGCACGAGGCTGCAAAGGCAAGGTCCATGGCTAACCAAGGGGTTGGTTGCGGGACAAGTCATAGAAACGGTGGACCAGAGAAACCACCAGCAGCAGCAGCAGCAAGCGAAGAGAATGTTAGGGATTCGGGACTGGAATCGAGAGTGGTTTCTGCGGCTGGTGATGCTGTAGCGGCCAAAGCGGCTAGGTCGGTGCTAAGAGAAGTCAACGGTGGAGCTGCCACGCCGCCTCTGAGCGCAATGAGCGTTCCGAAGCTAAGGTCGAGCCGTGGAGGTAGCCAGAGTGGTCGACCATCGGCTGATGTGTTGGAGTCTCTGAGAAGAAGACCAACTTTCATGTCTGATGACGAGAATTGAAACTCTTGAGAAATAACTTTTGTTGTAAATGTGTATGCTTGAAATCGAATGTAAGATGTTCATCTGTTCTTCTCATGTAGTGTAAGAAACATTGATTAAAATTTGGAACTTTAGGTTAGGTGAGACTAGCTCGCGATTCACTCCATAACCTCATCGAACTTGAGTTAGAAAATAGTCTCTAATATCAGGGAAAACACTCTGGAGTTAGCTTCTCCGCTAAACCTTGTCGCAGGACTCCAAAATGGGCCTTCACAATTCTGAACCTGTTTCTACAAAGCCCATTAGTGAGCCCAATACACATCACCCACAGTCATCTTCACCTTCACTCTGCGGCAAAACCAGAAACCAGAAACCAGAAACCGTGTAGAGCAAAGGATAGCGACGAGCTGCGCAAGGACAGAGAATCAAATCCAAATTCAAAACAGATTTGACGCATTGACTGATCCTAGGACTGACATGTGTCAGTAGATCACAGTCTAGGATTTTGCACAGATTCTCTATAAATGTAAATTGCTCGGCTCTGTAATCGACAAGTGAAATAATAAGAAAAACTTCACATTTCTTGAAATCTCTTTATGGTATCAGAGCAGCAGTCGGCCGATGGAACCATGGCTGGAGGCTCATTACCACAGACACCAATCTCTACTCCGACACCTACACCGGCTCCGACTCCGACGGTTGTTGCTCGAGATTCATCGGTCCCGGTTCGAGCTCCGACGTCTACAAATCGATTTCCATCTACCTCAGGTAAACTTCCTTTAAAAGATGTGCTTGTTTGTCCAAACATTACTAAGTCCTTATTATCTATTTCGAAAATCACCAAGGATTATCCATGTTCCTTTAAATTTGATTGTGATGGGGTACTTGTAAAGGACAAGAAAACCAGGAAGTTGCTCACCTTGGGAAGAAACAGTGATGGTCTCTACAGTTTGAAGGATCCACCTATTCAAGCTTACTTCTCTCTAGACGACATTCAACAACGGATGAAGTTTGGCATAGGAGACTTGGACATCCGAATAAACAAGTTCTTCAGTTCCTGTCTCCAAGCAAAGCAATCACAATAAGAAAGAGTACCAACAAGATGTGTGAGACATGTCAACTTGGGAAAAGCAGTAGATTATCTTTCTCAGCTTCTTCTTTTTCTTCTACTAAGCCTCTAGAGAGAGTACACTCTAACCTTTGGGGACCAGCACCAACTGTCTCGGGTCAAGGATTCAGATATTATGTAATTTTCATTGATCATTGGTCCAGATTATGTTGGTTTTATCCTCTCAAGAATAAATCAGATTTCTACTCTACATTATGTGTCTTTCAAAATCTGGTCGAAAATCAATTCAATTGCAAGATTGGAACTTTCCAATGTGATGGAGGAGGAGAGTTTACAAGTTCAAAGTTTTTAAAACACTTACAACACTTTGGCATTCAGCAGCATATATATTGCCCTTATACACCACAACAAAATGGGCTAGCAGAAAGAAAACACAAGAGCATTACTGAATTAGGACTGTCTAAGCTGTTTGAGGGAAAGATACCACTAAAATTCTGGGTTAAAGCATTTTTTACTGCAACTTTCCGGAGTAATCTGCTTCCCACGTTTGCTCTTGATAGTCAACTTAGTCCATATCAGAAATTATATGGGAAAGCACATGATTACTCTTCTTTACGAGTGTTTAGATGCACATGGTATCCAACACTGCGTGATTACGGTCAAAACAAGTTTGATCCTCGGGCTTTAAAGTGTGTGTTTCTTGGTTATAATGATAGATACAAAGGATATCGATGTCTGCTCCCTACAACATGCCGAGTATACATCAGTCGTCATGTGCTCTTTGATGAAAGTGAATATCCCTTTGCATCTACTTACCATCAATTACATCCCACAACAGCCACACCTCTCATCACAGCATGGCAAAGAAGCTTTCTCCCTGCATCACCTGCAATTCCAGAAGCTTCTCCACTATTCACTGATCAATATTTTCCTCCACTCAACTCTACTGCTCAGCTCAACTCCACAACAACAAACACTGGTACACATAAGTTGTCTACTGTTAATGTTGAAAGAAATTCTGAGTGTACGGCAGGCATCGATCCTGATCCTATAGGAAACAGTTCCTTCACTTCATTTATCAGGCCAGACAACTCCGTTTCACCTCAGTCAGCTTCTCTTGCAGTTCCCTCTAATACATCCTCTGCATCAGTTAGTTACAAGACGACTCCCATGGAAAATCCTGCTCTTCAACATTCTGAACCTGCAGCAACTCAGTCATCAGAAACAGCTTCGGATTACTCCCCTCTTAATGTCGCCTCTGCATCTCCTGCTTCAGCTACGCAATTACCATATACTTCGCATGGTCATAAGATGATTACAAGATCCAAAGCAGGCATCATTAAGCCTAATCCTCGATATGCACTTCTCACTCATAAAATGGCGTATCCAGAGCCCAAATCAGTGGCTGCAGCATTGCAACATCCTGGCTGGAAAAATGCCAATGAAGAAATGGAAAATTGCAGGGAAACAAATACCTTTACTCTAGTTTCATACTCACCAAGTATGCATGTTCTAGGAAGCAAATGGGTTTTTAGAACTAAACTCAATGCAGACGGATCTCTTGACAAGCTAAAAGCAAGGGTTGTTGCAAGAGGTTTCAATCAACAAGAAGGAGTTGATTACCTTGAAACATACAGTCCAGTAATCCGTACTGCTACAGTAAGATATGTTCTTCATGTTGCAACAATCATGGATTGGCACATCAAGAAAATGGACGTTAAAAATGCGTTTCTAGATGGTGATTTAACCGAAAATGTACATCACACAACCTGCTGGTTTTGAAGATAAGGCGAGACCAGACTATGTATGTCATCTACACAAGTCACTCTACGGATTAAAGCAATCCCCTCAAGCTTGGTTTGACAAGTTCATCACCTATCTTCTCGAATTTGGGTTTGTTTGCAGCAAAAAGGATCCCTTTCTGTTCATTTACACCAAAGGCAAGGATATTATTATGCTCTTTCTCTACGTTGATGACATGATCATCACTGGGAACAACTCTAGTACATTAACAAATCTACTAGATGCACTTAACAAGCAATTTAGGATGAAAAACATGGGGAAATTGCATTACTTCTTAGGTATACAAGCACAATTCCATTCAGAGGGGCTCTTCCTTTCACAACAGAAATATGTTGAGGATCCTCTAGCTATTGCAGCTATGAGTGATTGTTCCTCAATGCCTACTTCACTGCCCTTGCAACCAGACAGAGTTGTGGATCAGGCAGAACCATTTTCGAATCCCACTTATTTCAGAAGTCTTGCTGGGAAACTCCAATACCTTACATTGACGAGACCCGACATTCAATTTGCAGTGAACTACGTCTGCCAAAAGATGCACTCACCTACTGTTTCTGATTTTACTCTTCTCAAGAATTCTTCGATATATCAAGGGAACTATAACAATGGAAATCAACTTCAACAAGGAATCATATTGTACTATTCGTGCTTACTCCGACAGTGATTGGGCAGGGTGCAAGATTACAAGAAGGTCTACAGGAGGCTTATGTACCTACTTAGAAAATAACATTATCTCATGGTCCTCAAAGAAGCACCCAACAGTCTCTAAAAGCTTCACGGAAGCAGAGTACAAGATAATGTCAGACACAGCATCTGAGATTGCTTGGCTCAGTTCACTGCTCATGGAAATTGGTGTACCACTTGGCAACCTATCAGTTGTCATGCTTTCAGCAAATCCAGCCTTCCACTATAGAACAAAACACTTCGAGTTGGATCATCACTATGTCCGTGAACGGGTTGCGCTTGGCTCCCTTGTTGTTACTCACATCCATGCGCATCAACAAATCGCAAACATCTTCACAAAATCATTGCCATGTGAAGTTTTATGCTCTCTCAGGTTCAAACTCGGTGTAGTCTTCCCGCCAACACCTAGTTTGAGAGGGGCTATCATGGAAAACACTCTGGTTTAGTCAGCTTCTCCACTAAACGACATCACCTTGTCGCAGGACTCCAAAATGGGCCTTCGCATGCAATTCTGAACCTATTTCTACAAAACCCATCAGTGAGCCCAATACACATCACCAACGATCATCTTCACTTTCACTCTGCGACAAAACCAGAAACCGTACAGAGCAAAGGATAGCGACGAGCTGCGCAAGGACATGGAATCAAATTCAAATTTGAAACAGATTTGACGCATTGACTGATCCTAGGACTGAAATGTGTCAGTAGATCATAGTTTAAGGTTTTGTGCAGATTCTCTATAAATGTAAAATGCTCGGTTCTGTAATCGACAAGTGAAATAATAAGAAAAACTTCACATTTCTTGAAATTTCTTTATCTAATTCGGATTTTNTAAAATATATTTATTAATTAATTTATTATTTCTTTGGCATCGTTTTATATATTTTTTTCCAACCATATATAAGTCTATACTCTAAATTGTCCTTATAATCCCTTATATATTAATTGAGAATGACTATTAGAATTTAACCTTGCATTGACGTGTTATTTACAGATATGTCATGATGATATGTCAACATCAGAGAGAACTTCTCAAAATAAAAACATAAAATAGGTTAAAATTACTAGAATATTTACATGTCACTCATATTAAATTGTTTGAAAATAAATTTTATATCCTACTAAACTAATCATACCATAAACCAATTATACTTTCTCTCTCTTCCTATTTTGTCTTCCAATTATACCATATAAATTATTTTAATCATATATTTCTCATATCATCTTTGTTTGATCACATCTTTGTAAAAAAATGAATCATCACATCATCAGCATAATAAAAAAAATTCTAGATATTTTTGCATATGATGTGATTTAAATTTCTTAAAACCAATATAAATTACCCACTTATGAATGAAAAAAGGTATGTGTTAAAATTTTCACATCGGCTATAAATATGAGTAGAGGTCACCGAAATTTATACCAAAATTGATTTAAAAAATGATAAAAGTATAAAAGTTAAGGTGTTAAGTATTTTAAAAAGTTTGCGAAACTATAAAAAAATTAAGGTGTTAAGTACCTTATAAGTTTTGATAATCGCTAATTCGAATATATAAAGTAATCTTAAATTTGAAAATAGTTTAAAATAATCATTACATTGATAAAAATTATTATGTGATTTAGCATATACAAGCGGATCTCGGATACCAGATAATAATTTCACCAATAATTATAATAAATTTGTATTTAAAATTATATGAATTTTTTTTAATAATCATTTCACCCCCCTGCATATGCACATATATCACCTAGTTCGTTTTAAGGACAAAGCAGCAGCACAAAGAAACCGGAAGGGAAGTAATGTTTGACCCACTATTGGATTTTTCTGAAAATACGATTTTAATGGTATATGCGAAACACATGCAAAATATACGACTTGTGATTTTAAAATGTTATCTTTACAGTTATAAAAATAACAATTTTGTCATCTATTATTAATTCTGAATTTCAAAACAATCATAAGAAATAAAACAAAACATGCGTCACTCCAAAACAAACCATGCCCATAACCCTATAGCTACCACCATGACAAAACTAACCCATATGATATTATATATCAACACGCATATATACATTTTTAGATTCATAGGCATATCACATGCATGTGTATATGTGTGCTTTGTTAGAAATGTTTCTGGGCTATTGGTCGAATATTTCATGACACTTATATAATTTACCAAAAACAAAGCAGCGAAAAGAAACTTTAAGGACCGGCATAAAAGATAAAGAAGAGATCACACACTTGTTTTTACAGATTTTTCCGAACAAATTTTTTGTTTTTTCTTCTTTTATTTCAAAAAAGAAAAATCTAGCTAGTAACATAATGTGTATTCTCCACTAGGCATAGACTCCATAGTTACATTCGGACTCGAATCTAAGATCATCGAGATAAGTTGCAAATTAGCGGAGTAATCATTGTTTCCTAAAACAAGGATAGAGAGAAAAACATTTAGCCATTTTAACGGTTTACAGGAACGAGCAATATACAAAATTCGGGTGATTTAACATAATTGGAAATGTATAATCAAAAACTTAACATTTTTAATTAAATTTGTTTTTATGTGAATTAGTGAGTTATTGTTCGGATCGGATTTTAGAACTTTCAGACAGTTGAATTTGTTAAACATTTGTAGGTCTTTTTCGTTGTTTTAGGGAAACCACCCAACATTTATATTAAGAGATGTTACATCAATATGTTCCAAGTTCCATTCGCAGTGCGTTGTAATATTCGTGTGATGTTCTTAAGATAATCACATTTGTATATTAATTGGAATACTAATTACGGTTCTCGACAAAAAAGTTGAAATACTGATTATTATATACATATATATGTTTACTGTGTAATTTTCATTTTTTATCGATAGAAAAGTAAATTTCAAAACGCTTCCCTCAGCTTTCCCCATAAGTCCAACAATGTCATCATTATTCATCGTAAATTTTTAGAATACTTTTAAAACTTTTTTGTTGTTGTTGCCAACAAGTACTTTGAAACTTACTGATAAAAATAATTTTTGTAGTCTCAAAAAAGGTTAAAATAAATAAAATTAAAATAGGTTCGTCATGATCATGATGGATCTAACGGCCAGTGTTTTTTCTTGTGGGCCCAAGAAAGTAGGGGCCCATCTGAGGTGTATCTTACTTCACGTGGAGCTTCTTCTACTTGATTATACACACCACTCTTCACAAATCATAAATATCCATTATAAATCTATTACTAAATTTTCATTATACACTACTAGTCTATGATTAATTACTGCTTACATATTTCGTTACTGATTATAGGTCGGCTATAGTTATTCCCAACTTTACGCTATATAGAAAATTGAATACGTTTACAGAAAAAAAAACTTAATGCATCATATATATAAAAAAAAAAATGACTAATAACAGCTGATGTAAATTGAAATATTAGCAAGAAATTCAGGGTTGACTTTGATACGGGAAAATTGTCAAAACCAACCGGAACTAAAATTAGTGTGCTAAAAAAAATCCGAACTAAAATAGGATGTCATTTCCTACTTAAACGACAACAAAATTCAAATTTCTTATTCCAACTATCGAATCTGACCTAAAACCTGCCTTGACTATTAATATGTTAGTCAACCTTCACGGAATGCTGACTAGGCATGACGGAAGCTGAGTTGACATGACACGGTGTCACATGATTAAAACGACATCATTTTTAATGTTACTAAATTTTGAAAAAACTCTTCTACCGAGGATTGAACCCGCGACCTGATTAATTGAAGGCAAACGTGGAAACCATATGAGTTGTAAGAGTTTTTTTGTTTATATTACAAACACATTTATATATTATTATCTCTGTAAATTACAAACACATTTATCTCGAAGGCAAATGTCTCTGACGGATGTTCAATTAACCGATTACCATCTCCGATGAAGCATGAGACGAAGAAGTCACTACTGAATGGTTCTTCTTGGTTTCGATGACACAAAGCTTTATCAATGGCTCTGGTTTGCCTGGTCAAGCTTTCTCAAATTCGCAGACGATTTGGCTCTCTGGTTCAAATGCGTTAGCTGGATCGAGCTGCGAAAGAGCTCATCAATGTCATATATATTTACGGGTTAGAGACGATAGCTTGGTTCGTCGAAGATTATACATCAAAGCTCAGATTTGATTGGTAAAGTCAACAGCTTTTTCAATTTCAACAATGGTGGAGGGGGAAAATCGGGTTCTTGTGCGTTTAATTTGAATCCAGATCAAGGGGAAAATGATCCAGCTATGTGGATTAGCGAACCCAATGTCACCGAAATCGAATCTGGTCTTGAAGCTCCGGCGATGAACACTGGTAATAACTCAACTTCTAATTCCGATTCTCACCCAATTTCGAAGCTCTGTGGAAAACCCAGATATGAAATTTCCGGCCAAATCCCTAATTGAAAGTAACATAAAAAAGAAGAAAAAATCGTGTGATTTCGATTTATATAGGAGGAAGAAGAATAAAACGCAGAAAATTTACACTAATTTTTCTTATGTTTTATGTTACTTTCAATCGTGTGATTTCGATTAATAGAGGAGGAAGAAGAATAAAACCCAGAAACTTTACAGAGTTAATAATATATAAATGTGTTTGTAATATAAACCAAAAAAACTCTTACAGTGCATGTGGTTTCCACGTTTGCCTTCAATTAATCAGGTCGCGGGTTCGATCCTTGGTAGAGGAATCTTTTCAAAATTTAGTAACATTAAAAACGACGTCGTTTTGATCCCGTGACACCGTGTCATGCCAACTCAGCTTCTGTCATGCCTAGTCAGCATTTCGTGAAGGTTGACTAACAGATTAATAGTCAATGCATGTTTTAGGTCAGATTCAATAATTGGGGTATGGAATTTGAATTTTGTTGTTGTTTAGGTAGGAAATGACACCCTATTTTAGTTCGGGTTTATTTGGTACACCAATTTTAGTTCGGGTTGGTTTTGACTCTTTTCCCACTTTGGTACACTACATGTAGTATATAGCTTCTTCGATATACATCATAAACTTTTTGCCTCTTTTCTATACACTCCAAATAAATTTATTCTTTACTAAACATCTCGAACTTTGCATTCTCTTATAATTACAACATATCGACTAGAAATTGTGATTGAATTTAATAACTGGTAATCGCATTTTAAAAAACCACGATTAATATAATCCGACCCGTTTAACCCTTAACCCGACTTAGTGAATTAAACAAATCGATTTGGGGACAAAATCTAAAGACTTGTTTCTCTCTTTCTCTCAATATCATCGTTTCCTCTCATTGTGTCTCATCTTCGCTTCTTCCATAGCTTTTTCTATCTGGTAAGGTCTTCTCTCTCTTTTTCTCTCTCTCTCCCTCTCTCTCTCTCATTAAGTCGGGTTAGGGGGTATTGCAGCGGGTAAACAAGGGTTTGTCGAAGATCAATGGATTTCGATAACACTTGTTGCTTAGAGCTCAAGTTTTCTTCCTGAGAGAACAAAGAGATTCAAAGACTTGAATTTGAGAAGAAATTCTCTTTATTAATCAAAAACTGAGGCTCAACGTTACAAGAATAAAAATACTTATACCAGTTTGCTAAAACCCTAATTAAAAGACTTGGAGATAAAACATCTCTAAGCCGATATTTAAAAGCCCAAATCCAAGACATAAAACAAAAGTCCAATAATAATAAAACAACGACACAAAACGAAGAGCCAAATAACACAGGAATGAAGATGTGTTACACAAGGGTGTAGATGTGCTACATCAGGTCTCCCGGGGTAGGGAGAAAATTCGACCCCGAATTTTCAGGAGTATCACTCTCATGGAACGGTACTAGATGCTTGACGTTGAACACATAAGCCGTATGCATGTCTGGTGGAATTCGCAGGCGGTAAGCGTTGTTTTTAATCTTCTCCACGACTTCTAAAGGGCCAATCTTACGAGCTTTCAACTTATTGTATGTGTGATGGGGAAATCTATCCTTGGTGAGGACTACCCAAACTTTGTCACCAACCTGGAATTGAAGCTCCCGGCGATGACTGTCAACATCAGATTTGTACTTGGTTGTAGCCAACTTCAAATTGTTACGAACCTGCTTGTGCAACTCCACAAATTCTTCTACCACATCACAAGCTCGACCATGGAAACGAGTACGGTCAGGTGCCACGCTGAGATCAAGAGGACCCCTCAGAGTCAATCCATAGACAACATGAAATGGGCTGAAACATGTACTCCTATTAACAGCATGGTTGTGCGCGAATTCAGCCTGGTATAAGACAGAATCCCACGATTTGATATTATCCCCGACTAAGCAGCGTAACAAATCACCCAACGCACGATTAGTCACCTCCGTTTGTCCATCCGTCTGAGGATGATACGATGTGCTCATGTCCAAGCTCGTACGTAAGAGCTTCCAAAGTGAACGCCAAAAGTGACCGAGAAAGCGAGAATCACGATAAGAAACGATAGATAAAGGCAACCCATGTAGCTTATAAACTTCTCGAAAAAAAAGAGACGCTACTTGTGACGCATCAGTGGTCTTCTTACATGGCACAAAGTGAGCCATCTTAGAGAACCTATCGACATTGACAAAGATCGAATCATGGCCTCCGTTGCGTTCGAGGCAAACCAAGAACAAAGTCCATACTCACGTCTGTCCAAGGCTGTGTGGGAATTAGTAAAGGCAAATATAACCCAGCGTTTGACGCATGGCCTTTACTTGTGTTACACACACTGCAACGAACAATGAAACGCTCAACGTCATGCCTTAAGGTCGGCCAAAAGTATGATGTATAAACAAGCTGTAATGTCCGATCTCTTCCAACGTGACCCTCATTGTGGAGCTCCTTAATGATCTGAAGACGAAGACTACACTCGGGACTGCACAACTTGATGCCTCGAAACAAAAACCCATCGAACACAAAGTAATCATCACTCGTCCCAGCATGTGCATCAACCCATAATTTTCCAAAGAAAGGATCCAGTAGATATAGCTCAGGGAAAGATGCAAATCCTGTAACCGAAGCATGAAGAGTTGTGAGCAAAGAATGGCGTCGGCTGAGAGCATCAACTAGTTTGTTCAGCGAACCAGCCTTATGCTTAATCACGAAAGTGAACTGTTGAAGATAAGCAAACCAAGAGTCATGGCGAGAAGACACTTTGTCTTGAAAACCCATATATTTAAGTGCATCATGATATGTGAAGGGCACGAACTCCCTATGAAATAGATAATGGCGCCAATGCTTAATTGCTTGAACCATCGCATAGAGCTCGACGTCATAGGTGCTGTAACGACTACGGGGACCAGCCATTTTCTCACTAAAGAACGCGATGGGGCGTCCGTGTTGGCTCAAAACGGCCCCGATGCCAGTCTTTGACGCGTCAGAATGTAGCTCAAACGGTAAAGAAAAATTGGGCAACGCTAAAACCGGAGCAGATGTAAGCTTCATTTTAATCGCCTCAAATGCTTGGTCTGCCTCAGCGGTCCATTTGAATGATGGGGACTTGATGCAATCAGTGATAGGGGACATGATGTTGCTGAAGTGAGGCACAAATCGGCGATAAAAAGAGGCAAGCCCGTGAAAACTTCGGACCTCTGTAATCGAAGTATGAGCTGGCCAAGTGAGTATCACGGAAATTTTTGCCGGATCAACCTCGAGTTCTTGAGCATACACAACGTAGCCGAGAAAGAGTACATGCGAGACACCGAAAACACACTTTTTTGCAACACCAAAGAATTTCTCTCCACGCACCAGTAACACAGTACGTAAGTGTGTAAGATGATCAGCAAGTGAGGAACTAAAGATCAAGATATCGTTGAAATACATTACCACGTACTTGCCAATGAAAGGTTGTAGCGCCTGATTCATGACTCGCATGAACGTGCTAGGAGCGTTGGAGAGGCCGAGAGGCATTACCAACCATTCGAAAAGTCCTTCTCTTGTCTTGAAAGCCGTCTTCCATTCATCACCTGGACGAATACGAATTTGATGATATCCACTCTTAAGGTCTAGCTTAATAAAGATGGATGCATTACCAATCTGGTCGAGAAGATCATCAAGTCGAGGAATAGGAAATCTATAGTGCAATGTGATCTTATTGATTGCGCGACTATCCACACACATACGCCATGAACCATCTTTTTGGAATCTAAAGCGCTGGTACGACGCACGGACTAAGGCTATCTCGCAAATATCCCTTACCCAACAATTCTTCCACTTGACGTCGCAGTTCGTTGTGTTCTTGTGGACTCATCCAGTAATGCGGTCGGTTAGGGAGTGGTGCATCAGGCGGTAAGATCAATAGGATGTTGAATATCCCTTAACAGTGGTAATCCACATGGTAGCTCATTTGGAAACACATTAACAAATTCGGTTAACAACTCTGTGAACTCAGGCGGAGCATCCAAAACAATCTGAGCAGTAACCGATGTTGTAACCAACACAAAAACCACGTCGACAGAGCGAATTTCTTCAACCAGTTGAGATTTAGTGATGAGTAAAACAGGCTTGCCAGTTGGAGATGTTGTTGGTGAGGATGGCAAATCGCTACTTGCAACTACATGTGATGTCGTATCATGTGTAAGAAGTAGAGTAATGCGTTTATTTTCATAAAAAAACGTGTATGTGTTAGCAAAACCATCATGAGTCATGCGTCGGTAATATTGTCATGGGCGTCCCAACAAAAGATGACACGCATCCATCGGAATCACATCGCAACAAATAAGATCTTTGTAACTTGTACCCATAGAGAAAGGCACACGACAACGTTTGGAAATCCGTAACTCCGTCTTCGTATTCAACCACACAAGCTTGTAAGGTGATGGATGTGATTCAGTAAACAACGCCAATTTGGAGACCGCTTCTTCGGAGATGACATTAGTACAACTCCCTGAATCGATGATAAATCGACACACCTTTCCTCGTATTATGCATGTCGATCGAAAAATATTGGTACGCAACCACGATTCATGAACCCCTTGTGGTAATAGACAGTTCATGCGTAACATAAGATTAACACATGTGTCACCTGCAACCAGTTCATCCACGATGAAGTCTTCTGCACTGAGACAGGATCTGCATAACACAAGATTAGGTCATGTTAATATGTTCATCCATCAGAGCATCTTCAGCACTCTCTTCATAATTGTCATAGACAGGTTCTTCATCCCCATAAAGACCACGACGCCCATCTTTAGGACACGCAGATTGGCGATGTCCTTGTTCCCCACATCTGAAGCACTTAAACGTTGGTGTTTGTGTGGTACGTGGTGGTAGTGCTCCTTGATTACCATCGAGAATCCGAGAAGGAAGCATCCCCTCTGCAGCTTGAGTCGATGAACGTGAGGAATCAAGATGATTACGCAAGCCCCCAGAACTCCAATTTGATTATGCTCGCATGGTCTGCTTAATGAGCAAAGTGCGTTGGTGAGCTTCGGAAACACTGTTGGGACTGAATTGGAGTAATGTGTTCTGTATTTGTTGTCGTAACCCTCCAATAAACTCTGACACTAACTATTCTTTTGTCTCCAATAAACTGTTACGAACCAACAACGAAAAAAATTATGTGGCATAATCATCAACAGATCTAGCTCCTTCTCATAAGTTTTGTAACTGTGTATAGATCGTACAAGAATAATTAAAAGGTAGAAAAGCTTTCCTCATCTTCTTCTATAGCTTTTCCCACGACGTGATACGATCCTTACCAGCTCGTTCATGTTTTTCCTTTGTTTGTTGCCACCAAGTTGAGGCTCTTCCTTTGAAATGCGTTGCCACAAGTGGAACACGCATCGCAGCAGGGACTTCTTTGACGGTCAAAAGTTCTTCCGTCGTGCTGATCCAATCGAGCAATTCCTCAGCTTGTAAACCACCTGAGAATTCGGGCAAATCAAGTTTAAACCCTAATTCCCAACGGTGAATATCACCTCTCGTAGCCACAATTTCGTTCCTTAGTTGAGGCTCATGAAACCTTGTGAACGGATTTTCCTCAAAGACCTCCTCTTCTTCATCATCCTCAAAGATTCGTTCTTCATGACGAGGCAAACCCGGAGCTTGATTCTGCGCTTGAAGAGCTGTGCGTATGGCTGCTTCCATCGTGACTCGCAACGTGTTGCGTAAGTCTTCTTGAAACTCAGCTAGCGCTCCTCGAAACGCGTCGTTCTGTTCCTCCAGTTGCTGTTGAAGATTCTTCTACGGCGGCATGATGTGGATTGGTTTGGCTATGCTACCAACTGTTGCAGCGGGTAAACAAGAGTTTGTCGAAGATCAATGGATTTCGATAACACTTGTTGCTTAGATCTCAAGTTTTCTTCCTGAGAGAACAAAAAGATTCAAAGACTTGAATTTGAGAAGAAATTCTCTTTATTAATCAAAAACCGAGGCTCAACGTTACAAGAATAAAAATACTTATAATAGTTTGCTAAACCCCTAATTAAAAGATTTGGAGACAAAACATCTCTAAGCCGATATTTAAAAGCTCAAATCCAAGACATAAAACAAAAGTCCAATAATAATAAAACAACGACACAAAACGAATAGCCAAATAACACATGAATGAAGATGTGCTACATCAGGGGTTGGGTTAGGGAGTCAGGTTAGGGGTTGAACGTGTCAGATTATCTTAATCGTGGTTTTTAAAAACGTGATTATCGGTTTATTAAAGCCAATCACAATTTCTAGTCGGTATGTTGTAATTATAAGAGAATGCAAAATTCATAATGTTTAGTAAATAATAAATTTGTTTGGGGTACGTAGAAAAGAGGTGAGAAATCTAAGGTGTATATCGAAGAAACCGTATACTATAGTGTACCAAACTCAACCCAGAAATTCAGATCCTGTGTTTTTTAGTAGAGATGAAAAGTAGAAGAACGTTACATTTTCTCCCATTTGCTGCAAAACAAAACCAAAAAAAAAACATTTACCAACCGTTACATATCACACTCGAGTCACTTGAGCAAGTTACTATAAAAAAAGAAAAAATACATTTCAATTTCATAGTAGATTAACTTAAATAATAGAATTCTAGGATAGTGGTTTGCATATTTTTTTGTTAAAAAGTTGTTTACATATTAAACTATTCATTTACTCGTACCAGAGAAACAGAAAACATTGTAGTTTTTGTATTCAAATTTGAATCGATAATATCAAACTATTTTGTTTGACCAAAAACAAAATATATATCAAACTATTTTCTTATCTTGTTAAGATTTGGAAAACTTATTGTTAAAATTTACCGGTTGATTAGTTATCCATATACTTCTTATAAAATGTTAAGACAGTTTTGAAAAATTTGTCACTTTAAAATTTTTTTTTTAGTTTTTTATCACTTATCAAAAGTGTTAGCAATATTTAACATTTTGTCTACTGTTCATTCTCATTTTGTCTATGTATATTACGGCATGTACGATACACGATATAGACTCAAGAGGAGTATATAATCATCATTTCATTCAAAAAGTGACAAAAACTTTTAACACTTTTAAAAAGTGACAAAAAACTAACTAAATTTTTCAAAAGTGATATTTTATGCAAATTTGTCAAATTTTAAACTGTTAATTCTTGGACCTAAAATACAAGTAGATTCTCATTACTTTTGTTATCATGTGTGAAGTTATATGTTATTTAAAGAAATTGCATATAAATTATCAAATCTATAAAAAATGGTAAAATGAGATTTTCTAACTTTTGTTTTGACGCCAAAATGACTTTCTTTTTTTAACTTAAGAACATTATTTCAATATGATATAATGCATAAGTACTGGTTTAACCGCACCTAACAACTAAACAAGTAGACAAACTTTGCTTACTGAATTAACAACAATAACAATGGTGTTTGTTAAACATAGCTCGCATGAATTTTGCTTAATGTAGTTTTTTTTTTTAAAATGGATGGACGTTTCATGTATTTTATATGTAAAATATACACACAAAAAAATATGGAAAAAGAAAGGAAGAAAACAAAAATAAAGAGGGTGTAGTAGAGTCATGAAATGGGGTCTGCAGAAAGAAAAGAGAAGACTGCAAGTTAGAATTATTCCTTCTTCCGTGTGTGTTATCATTTGCTTATATATTATTTTCAAATTGTAAATATTTACTTTTTTCCCCTGTTCTAAAAATCCCCGCCTAGCTCCGATTACTCTCCGACTAATCGCTAGACCCACCCCATCCGCCAAGCTAATCTAGGCGGTTGCCTAGTTTTTTTTTGTTTTTTTTTTAAATTTATTGTTTAACAAAAATCTTGAAAAGTTTTAATTTGGTTTTACTATGTTGTTAGAAAGTCATTAAAAATCCAAAAAATCCAAAAAGTCATTAAAAATCATTAAAAAGTCATAAATTTATAAATTTATGAATTAATATGTTAAAAAGTTAATAAAAGTCCAAAAACTAGTCTCCGATTAATCCCAGATTAATCTCCGATTTTCGGGTTAGACGTTAGACCCAATCCGACCGCCCGACTAGCGCCTAACGCAATTTAGAACATTGCTCTTTTCTCTCCCTATCTATTATATATATATTTATAAATGTCAAAATTTTAATATATATTCATATTTATATATATGTATACATTGCGTTAGTGGTGGTACTAACGGACCACAAAGAAAGTGGCCATCAAGCTTAAGCAGCTGCAATAAGCTGACACATATGAAATCTGTCTAAACATATCCAAGAAAATCTAATTCAATAAATATGTACAAATGGTCACAAAATAGTAAAGGATGTAATCATGTAAAGTGGTCGTGGTCAAGTCGTTTTCTCTATATTAATTAAACCCAATTTTGAAGATTTCTAATGGTTCTAACTTCTAATATAGCGTTTATCTAAAAGACATTTCCCCTTATTTTACATTACTAAAATCATTTACCTAAATAACTCACAAAAAGCTATTACCTTACTAAGTACTAACTGTTAATCATTACCCGTTCATAAATTAGTTAAGATGCTGCGATAAATCAAACACAATGTGCTAAGTAAAAAGAGGAAATTTGTAACATAATGAAAAAAATATTAAGAAAAGTGGAAAAACAAACCTTTTAAAAATTTATTAAAATGGAAAATTATTAGGAAAAGTGGAAAACCAAAAAAAAGGAAACAAAAAAAAGTGAAGAGTGAAGAAAGACTGATGAGAGGCTGCAAGAGAGAGAGAGAGAAAGCTTTACACGTGATTTTAAAGACACCAAAGCCCCAAAAGCAAACCTCTTTTGCATGCGTCTTTAAAAGAGAGCAAAGAAAGAGTTTTTTTTTCTTTTTTTTTTTAAATTTCTACATCACAATCGTCTTTTATCTTCTTCTTCATCATCATCATCATCATCATCATCATCATCATCATCATCATCATCATCATCATCATTCATCGTACTCTCTCTCTCCTCCTTCTTCTTCTTCATCTTCTTCTTCTTCTTCCTTCTTCTGAGATTTTTTTTCTCCACATTAAGAGGAAAGCTATTATCTTTAGCGTCACTCAATCTTCTCAAGCTGCAAATCTTTCATTGGTCGGTGAGTGTTTCTCTGTTTTTTTTTTTCTTCTTTCTTTTTACTGTTTTTATATTTTCTTTAATATAGCAAGACGGGTCATTTTCTCTCCGTAGCAATAAATTCAAAGTTATTTATATATATATATATCG
>PKMM01003508.1:0-63222 GCA_002933915.1 Eutrema heterophyllum | reverse complement strand
ATATATATATATATATATATATATATATATATCTATATGCATGTATAGGCCTGTATCTGTTTTGTGCAGGTTTATAATCTCTGTATCATGTTCTTTTTTACGTTTTTTCTGACACTTTGTAATAGCAAACAACAACAAAAACATGTAAACTGTGAAATGTTTTTACTTCACTGTTTCAAAGTTTTGATTTATCCAAAACACCATCATGGTTTCGATTTTCTCCATTTAATGCAATCTGACAATGGTTTTTTTTTCAATTTTTAAAACTTAAATTTGTTTTCTTTCTTCCTCATGATTTTGCAGGTAGAATAAAGCCAAAGAAGGGATCAGTTTTGTTTCATTCTTTTTGTAGTGAAATCGGAAAAAAAAATGCCGATTAGGCAAATGAAAGAAAGCTCAGAGACTCACTTAGTAATCAAACCCAATCTTCAACCTTTAAAGCAACACAATCCCAAAACCGTGCAAAACGGTAAAATCCCTCCTCCGCTTACTCCACCGGCGACGGCGACGGCTCAGAGCCAAGCTTCTTCACCTTCGCCACCGTCGAAGAATCGTGGTCGGAGGAGAAACCGCGGTGGTAGAAAATCCGATCAAGGAGATGTCTGTATGAGACCTAGCTCTCGTCCTCGTAAACCGCCGATTCAAACCACTTCCACCGCCGTCTCCGGCACCGAGATCGTCGCCGTGAATCATCAGATGCAGATGGGTGTTCGTGGTTCGAGCAAAAACTCGAACTTTGCGCCGAGACCTGGATTTGGACAGCTTGGAACTAAATGCATCGTTAAAGCTAACCATTTCCTCGCCGACTTACCTACCAAAGATTTGAATCAATATGATGTAAGTTAAATTTTTGTCCTTTAATCCCAAACTTAGAAAGAAAAAGATTGTCTTTTTTTTAGTTTCTGTAATGAGAAAATAAAAGCTTCAAACTTTAGACGATTTCCTGAAATAATAATTTCTCAGACTTTGAAATTTAATGGAAGGAGAGAGTAGAAGTAAATCTTCTTTCTCAAGTCGTTATCTTTTTTAATTTTGTTCTTATTGTTTATGTCTACTTTTTTTTTTTTGGGTCCATTGACATTGGTTTAATGTTTGCAGGTTACAATAACTCCTGAAGTGTCATCAAAAAGTGTAAACAGAGCTATAATTGCTGAGTTAGTTAGGCTATACAAAGAGTCTGATCTCGGGACGAGACTTCCGGCTTACGATGGTCGGAAAAGCCTTTACACCGCCGGAGAGCTTCCATTCAATTGGAAAGAGTTCACTGTTAAGATCGTTGATGAAGACGACGGTATCATCAATGGCCCTAAGTAAGTGTATTAGGTTTTTTTTTGTTATAGGTGATGTTGTTTTATGTGTTTTTTATTTGAAATTTGACACATTTTGTATGTTTTTGGTAGAAGGGAGAGATCATATAAGGTGGCTATCAAGTTTGTTGCGAGGGCGAATATGCATCACTTAGGCGAGTTTCTTGCTGGTAAACGCGCAGATGGACCGCAAGAGACCTTGCAGATTCTTGACATTGTACTCAGGGAATTGTCGGTTAAGAGGTTTTGTCCTGTTGGAAGATCTTTTTTTTCGCCTGATATTAGAACACCGCAGCGACTTGGTGAAGGGTTGGAGTCATGGTGTGGGTTTTACCAGAGTATTAGACCTACCCAAATGGGTTTATCGCTAAATATTGGTAAATAATTTGACTTAAGAGATTTGTTACGGTTTTGTGCTCATTTTTATAATCAGCCAAACCTTAATGTTTTCTCCTTACTTTGTAGATATGGCTTCAGCTGCGTTTATCGAGCCTCTTCCGGTGATAGAGTTTGTAGCACAGCTTCTTGGGAAGGATGTCTTGTTGAAGCCATTGTCTGATTCTGATCGGGTTAAGGTACATTGCTCTTCATCATACTATCTCTCTTGTCTCGAGTCCTCGAATATTATCTTAAGAGTGTATTTATTTTTGGGAATTGTAACAGATTAAGAAGGGTCTAAGGGGAGTGAAAGTAGAGGTTACTCACAGAGCAAACGTAAGAAGGAAATATCGTGTTGCGGGTTTAACAACTCAACCAACAAGAGAGCTTATGTGAGCATTTTTTTTTTTTTAAATTATCATTCTCATCAGTAAGGCTGGTTTCATTGAGATTAATAAACTTTTCTGGCTTATAATTCTTAGGTTTCCAGTTGATGAGAACTCTACAATGAAGTCGGTTATTGAGTATTTCCAAGAGATGTATGGATTCACGATCCAGCACACGCATTTGCCGTGCCTTCAAGTTGGAAACCAAAAGAAGGCAAGCTATTTGCCAATGGAGGTAAGACGTAAACCGTAGTTTTCAACACTGCGAAATTTCAATCCTTGGCTATGTTCGCTGATTCAATTCTAAATGTAGGCATGCAAAATTGTCGAGGGACAACGGTACACTAAAAGGTTGAACGAGAAGCAGATTACTGCTCTATTGAAAGTTACATGCCAGAGGCCAAGGGACAGAGAAAATGATATTTTGCGGGTAATTTGAAAGTTTTTCGTCTTTTTAATGTTCGTTGTGAGTTAGAAGTGAGGATTAATCTTAGTGTCAAATATGATTTACAGACGGTCCAACACAACGCGTATGATCAAGATCCATATGCTAAGGAGTTTGGTGTCAAGATAAGCGAAAAGTTAGCTTCTGTTGAGGCTCGGATTCTTCCAGCTCCATGGGTAAAACACTAAACAAATATCTGAGCCTTCTCAAACTATGATACTGTTATGCTAATTTGTCTCTCTTTGCTTGCTACAGCTTAAGTATCACGAGAACGGGAAAGAAAAGGATTGCCTTCCGCAAGTCGGTCAATGGAATATGATGAACAAGAAAATGATCAACGGGATGACGGTGAGCAGATGGGCCTGTGTTAACTTCTCACGCAGCGTCCAAGAAAATGTTGCTCGCGGATTTTGTAATGAACTTGGTCAGATGTGTGAAGTCTCGGGCATGGTAATAATATTTGTCCTTCTTTCTTGCTGCATTTTTGAAATTTTCTTTCACTGGAAGTGTTTCTTGTCATAAAGCTTTTCGTTGTTTGTTAATGTAGGAGTTTAATCCAGAACCCGTGATCCCAATATACAGCGCGAGGCCCGATCAAGTCGAGAAAGCTCTAAAGCATGTTTATCACACTGCTATGAACAAAACCAAAGGCAAAGAATTAGAGCTTCTGTTGGCGATTTTACCTGATAACAACGGTTCACTCTACGGTATTATCATCTCCACATCCATAAATCTTAACCCTTTTTCTCTTTTGAGTATGGTTACAATGAAAACAAAATGGTCCTTGCAATCTCAGGGGATCTTAAGAGAATCTGCGAAACCGAGCTTGGTTTAATATCTCAATGCTGTCTCACAAAACATGTGTTCAAGATTAGCAAACAGTATCTGGCAAATGTATCCCTTAAAATCAATGTCAAGGTGATTACTTTGTACAGCTGAATCGAAAATTTCCGATTGTTTTAGGATTATGATTCTCAGATCTTTCTATGTTGTTTTCAGATGGGAGGAAGGAACACAGTTCTATTAGATGCCATAAGCTGTAGAATTCCGCTGGTTAGCGATATACCGACAATTATATTTGGCGCAGACGTGACTCACCCAGAGAACGGGGAAGAGTCAAGCCCTTCAATCGCCGCTGTAAAGATTATACAACAACTCAATTATACACTTTCATCAAGTAGCTGAACATCAAATTTCATTAAAAATCGGTTTTGTTCTTTGTTAGGTTGTTGCTTCTCAAGACTGGCCTGAAGTCACAAAATATGCGGGTTTGGTGTGTGCTCAAGCTCACAGACAAGAACTTATACAAGATTTGTATAAAACATGGCAAGATCCTGTACGCGGCACTGTTAGTGGCGGTATGATCAGGTAATAGATCGCAATATTTTAGTGTCTGCGGTTAAGTTTTATCGGTGTGTTACAAGTTTGTTTGGTTTCTTTATACAGGGACCTTCTGATCTCATTCAGGAAAGCAACGGGGCAGAAACCGCTTCGAATTATCTTTTACCGGTCGGTTTTTCTTTACTCATCTCGGTAAAAAGGTTTCATATGTAAAAACCGTAATTTGTTCTTATCGGTGTTTTATTCTCGCAGTGATGGAGTAAGCGAAGGGCAATTCTATCAAGTTTTACTCTACGAGTTGGATGCAATTCGTAAGGTAATTTCTTGTGTTTTCGTTTTTCATTTCCTCGGAATCTTGTCTTATTTTACAGCAAAACGTTTACGTTTTTTTGGAATCGGGTTATGTTTAGGCTTGTGCGTCGCTTGAACCGAATTATCAGCCACCAGTGACATTCATCGTTGTACAGAAGCGCCATCACACACGTTTGTTTGCTAATAACCACCGAGACAAAAGCAGTACTGATCGAAGCGGAAACATCTTACCAGGTCAATTTTTGAAAACGGTTGAAATAAGCTCGAAACCGAAATAACTAACTAACTAACTAACTGTTTCTTTGCCGCCTATTTTTCCAGGTACTGTAGTTGACACCAAAATATGTCATCCAACTGAATTCGACTTCTACCTTTGTAGCCATGCGGGTATTCAGGTAACAAAACAACTACCGGAATATAACCCCGACTTTTTTCGTTACTCTACAAATAAAAACGAAACTTTTTCGTGTTATTCTATGATTTAGGGAACAAGCAGGCCTGCTCATTACCATGTTCTTTGGGACGAGAACAATTTCACGGCAGATGGTATTCAATCTCTGACTAATAATCTCTGTTATACCTATGCGCGATGCACCAGATCGGTCTCTATAGGTAAATAACAACATTTCTTCTTCTTCCTTAAACCCTCAAATCAAACGAAATCTGCAAAATCCGTATGAATCTCAGATGTTTATTTATTTGGTGTGGGTATAGTTCCTCCAGCGTATTATGCGCATCTTGCAGCATTCCGAGCACGTTTCTACATGGAACCGGAGATAATGCAAGACAACGGATCACCGGGAAAAAAGAGCACGAAAGCAACAGCGGTAGGAGGAGATTCCGGTGTTGGCGGTGTGAAGCCGTTACCGGCTTTGAAGGAAAATGTGAAGAGAGTAATGTTCTACTGCTAAAAAATCCAACATCCCCAATGAAGAAAAGTTTTAATAAGTAGTTTCGTTGTTCGGCTTTAGATTTGCCAGTGTCTTGTAAATTTGTTGGTTTGGTTTTAGAAATTAGGGTTTTTCTAGCGTTGTGTTTTAGCTCAGTGGGTGGATTGATCACGTTGATGCAATGGCTTTGGTTGAAGCCTCCGGTTCTGCGGTGGTTTCTCCATTGTTGCAAAAACGTTGTAAGTTTTTTTTTTTTAACCTTAAGAAAATAACTTAGCAGTAACAAAATGTAAGAGTTTCATAAGTTTACAACGTTAAGTAGCTTCTATGCAGAAATATATTTCTACGACATATATAAAAACATATATAGAAGCTAAAATTACGAACTGAAATCAGAAAAATTACGAGAAATACAATACTGATATTGAAATTAGGAATGAGATTTGCAGATATAAAAGAACAAGAAACCAAAATCTCAGCCATACTTGAAAGCTAGAAGATGAGGGCAAAGAGTATGAATGATGTACCTTTTAATCTATCAGAGATGATATACTCCAAATGTATGTGTGTCTCGCCCTCTCTCCCCATATCTATGGTTCAATCAAACCCAATATCTTCATTCTTCTCTCAACTCTTCCCTTTCAAGTCTCTAAGAAGTTAGCTCTGCAAATGCTATCCTCCTCAAGAACATAGTTTTATGCATCTCTTTATAGGCTTGGATGGCTAGGGTGGCCTTTGCGTCCTCTTCATCTCTTAAACTTCAAATAAGGTTATATGCGTAACGTTCCAAGCTTGTGAAAATAACTTTTTACTTTTAAATAACAAAGAACTAGTATTGAAACGGGATAGAATCAAACTAAGGAATGAGAAAAATGATATAAAAAAAAAATATCATATAACGTTGCATAAGAGTGTCATTCAAAGGAAAAAGAAAAACCAAAATAAAAAAGCAACAAATTGTTACAAAGACATTTGACTCTCAATGTGATTCGGGAAAGCATGGAGACGCTTATCCATACGTCGGTTTTGAGCTCCATTATCGAGGCCAGATTCGTCGTCTGCGAGTCTATTAAATTCGAATCTTCTACAACTGTTTCTCACCGGATCAAAAAACAAAATATAAAACGATTTATGAAATGTGTTTGGTACATAAATAAACTCACCAGCATGAGTGATACCTTTTAGACTGAAACTGGTACTCAAACTCCGATCATGGTGACCGAAAGGTACAAGAAAGTCTTGACTCGACCACTTGTATTTCTCTGCATCCTCCAAAATCCACAATCTTCTACCATTATTTTCATCAATACAAGCTAACCTCCCCCCATAATTTATCAGCATATGATCATAACGAATATCGGATGGTATCATGTCGAATTTTTCAGATCTGACATCAAAGCTCATTAAAACCAAATCAAGTGTATCATCAGTATTGGCTAGATGATATATAACCCCCTTGATGCATATTCCAGAAATAAGCGTGCAAGAACAATGCTTATAGGTAGTTCTGACAGTTCTCCATGATTCTTGATCGGACCCCAGTGTTAAAACTTCGTACACATCACAAGCTCTACTAAAGGGAATGCACACTACTTTGTGTTTATCATCAATGGGATCGTATCCTAAAACGACTGTTAAATAATTCCAGCTCTCTCTAGGTTTGGGTAAGGTTAAGAACTGTTTCTTGCTAGGGTTCCAAACTATCAGCTGTCCTGATTCTTCAAAGCAGATCAAGCCATGGACAGATTCCGTACAGAAGTAGTAACTATAGTCTTTCATATGATAACGATCAATAGGCTGAGAAGAAGAGTAAGACCTGTTAGAAATCCGAGTATGTTGAGGAATCGAGTAAACAAACAAGTTGTCATCTTTCTGGAAGCAGAGTAGAAGACTCGGCCGTGGGGACCGAGTTTTGAATAAGTTGATGAAATATGGATCGGTGGTGATTGATGACCAGAGCTTCGACACGCAACGAAATTTGGCAACTGATTACTCAGGCAGACGTAAGAGTATCTCTGAGGTTAGATCGATAGGAAAGAAAGAAGTTGATTTTGATTGCTCCATCTTTGGTCAAAATCCTACTTTGTCAAAACCCTAATTTGTTAATGTTACGTTACTTCCCACCTTTTCTTATTATTAATTTTACATATATATATATATACACGTCATATGCTCTATATTTTCTACTTATTATTGATCAAATTTTTCTTGGAGGGATTTAGAAAAGAAACGAAATAGTAATTAATAATAAAAAAGGAATCCATTAAATTCAAAATCAAACAAAGGTTTTGCAAATGTATGGATTACAACCACCATAACCCCCATTTTATTCTGTCTTTCTAATTCGAAAGATAACTAGAAAACACACTCAATAATTAGGTCTTGCTGGGTCGAGTAGACGAATCAATAAACGATCCGAAGATGCCTCAGACGTGTCCCTAAGCTTCCTCACTGTGGCACGAGCCATGTTCTGGTAAACCTCCGGCAATCTCCACGGCAAAAACAGGTCCACCTTCTCCAATACAAGACCCCACCGGATCAAAAACCTCAGAATATGTAACTCGTACGTGCAGCCAGTGAAATTCCTCACTTCAACAACCCTTAGCGTCTTCTTCAGACACTCATGGCTGAGTACATACGACCAATACGTTTCCGGATAGAATCCAGGATTGGTCGTTGGTTCAGATATGGGAGGAAGCATTTAGAAAGTCAGAGTTTCCAAAACAGAAAAGCTATTGATCATGAGTTTAATCCCAATGAACTCATCCGGTACCAGATTCGTCTTGATTACCAAATGTCTTGTTTCCATCGGTGCTCGTAACCGAACCGGAACTTCACTATCTTTGATCATCTTGATGAGGAAAGAACAGACCGTTAGCTTCCTAGCCGATAAAAGACTGCAAAGGAGACCGCAGAGAATTGATCCGCTCCCTTCATCGTGTTCTGTCTCTGCACCGAAATCGAAAAATGCTTCTTCCATTGTCTTATTCACTTTCTTGAAATAAAAGTAATGCACTTTGCCAGAGTACTTGAAGATCTGAATATTGGGCAGGTTGAGAATAGAGTACTTCGTGGCGAAACCGCAATTCTCGAATATCAACTCCCTTAACCGGTTGTTATATTGAGTTATCGCTTCGAGACCGATGTTCCAGCAGTTTTTAATGGTTAGACTCTCGAGAAGAGGAGACCTTGACAACAAAGCCATGATCTTTCCGAGTTGTATCCAACCGAAACAGAGGATTTTCAACGAACCAGGCTGCGCAAGCCTTGAAGGATCAAACCCGCAAGCGAATAGCTTCGATGACTCGAGGTTCGATAGATTGTAAACGCATTCCGGCAATTGAAACACACTCGCTCCTGCTGCTGCTTCTGCTTGATTACTGGTGGACAAATAAGGGTCAGAGAATTCAAGAACTAGGTTCTTGACTTGTTTGGAGACGGCGAATTCGATCAGTGACGTGATCTCTGCTTCGAAGCCCACCGTTTTGGAGAGACATATCTGGAAATTCTCGATGCCTTGACCGGAAAATCTGGAGACCCAATTAACCATAAAGCGAACGAACGAAACCCTAGCATCCCTTCTGGTTTCTTGGTCGTTGGAGACAGAGCGTTTCACGAAGTCCGATTCTACGAAAGCGACGTTAGTCGTTTCACGATGTAGATTCTTCCAGCGCTTCGCTAGAACACTCGTCTTCACATCTAACTTGAAGGGCAAGTTAGAGACAATCAGAACCAGAACGATATCCGGTAAACTGGATAATCTGTCTCGGTTTCTTCTTGAATCCATTATTGGTGATTTTTTGGAAGAAGAAAAAAAAAAGAGGATTCAGAGAAGATTAGAGTGTTCGGCGGTAGAAAGCAGAGTGTTGATTTGTTCTCTCTTTATATGTTTTTGAAAGGTTGCGACTTTTTGGTTTTTGTTTTTAACTCTTGCAACCTCTCTGTTTACAACGGTGTGGGGGTTTCTTTTCGTCTTCTCTCTTCATTGTTAGCACTGTTTACTCTTGAATTGCTACGAATTTTATATATTTAGATAATGGATCCAAAAAGACAAAATTAAAAATGAAAACTAAATAATATATAATGGTACCTGACTGGGTCGATTAGTGTTAATGATACTCTTAATGGGCTTAGTTTCAGTGACCCATATTTTAGAGGCCCACTAAATATATAGACATATTTGCAAAAACAAACACTTATTTTGAGTTTTCCTGACATTTATTTTTTAGGTTTTCTGCAAAAAAACCCGTCAACTGGCTCGGATTTGCAAAAAAATCCATCATCACAAAAAAATGTAGGTCAATCATCCATCCGAGAGTCAAACCGCAAAACAACCCTCGGATATATCGATGACATGGCAATTGAAGACGCTATTGGTAAATATCACGGAATCTAAAACGCTGTGTTTTATATTGGTGAAAACAACATGAATTTCGGTAATAGATGTCGTTTTGGCCTAAAAAAAATAAGTAGTTTAAAATCTCAATTTAAATTTGGGGAAGTTTTAAGAAACTATGGTTTGTGAAATTAGGACCTCACGAAAATTTCTGAAATCAAAATTCTATGGCTAAGCTCTTGTTCTGCGGATCATTGGTTGTGAATTTTCTATCTCTCTACACATATTCAGGAGTTGCTATACTATAACCGAAAACCCTCTCTGCAACTCGATCCGATTCGTCAAGATGACTTTTCCCGATGGTTCTCGCGAAAATTCGGCGATGATCCATGACACATATGCTGATGAAGAAGCCCCTTTCATCCAATTTCGCTGATGGTTCTCGGGTTAATCCGGCGATGATCCCTGATCCAGATTCTGTTGATGGTGAAGCCCCTTCATCCAATTTCGCCGATGGTTCTCGGGTTAATCCGGCGATGATCCCTGATTCAGATTCTGTTGATGGTGAAGCCCCTTCATTCTTTTCTAAGACTTTGGATATACTTTGCAAGGTCGCGGAGATGGTTCGAAAACGCGAGTCTCGAAATCGTTACGAGGAGGAAGTGGAAAGGAGGAGGCGGAGGGCTGCACAATTGACGGAGTATCAAAAGCGAGTTGTGAGGGATTTTGCTCTTGATTTGCATTCTGATCAAAGTCCCAAGATTGTTAAAAAAACAAAGTAAAGAAGAAGATGATGAAGTTAAGGGAAAGGGGAAAAGTCGGTTTAAGGAAGCTAAGGAAGCGATCGAGAAGAGGAGGAGAGATTCGATCTCGACTACTACTACTACTACTACATCAAGCGGTGGAATCGAGTTGAATCTGACGACACTAAAGGAGGTTCCCGTAATTGATTACTCTATCTCTTCCTTCTTGTTTTCGTCTTGAAAAGCAAAGCCACTGATTAGAATCTGAGTGAAAGTGGTTACGACTTCACAAATGAATAAAAAAGCTTATCTTTTGCCCTGAAATTTTGCAAAATCTTACAAAGATTTCTGTATATCATAGACAACTTTTTATATAAATTAAAACTCATAAATCCAAAGATGCAGAAGAATGGAATTACTCAAAAGGTACATTTGAAGCGCAGAAAAGAGGACATTTTTTCAGACATCTTCTTCAGTTCAAAGATTGTAGTTTTATCCAGTTCCCATCAATGGATGTTCTAAACTCTCCTCTTCCTAATGGTTTCTTCAATTTCTCGTCAAAATCCACTAGGAGAGTCACTATCAAGAGAAACCAACATAGATTCAACTTGCCCAGCTCCAAATTCTTGTACTACCGCGCTTCATTTCTCCGAGTCTCGGCTCGATTCGGGGAGACCTCGAGGCAACATAATTCACTGAGGAAGAAGATTATCAGTGATGAGAATTGGCGTTCGAACCCGATTATGTCTGACCCAGATACACAATCTCGAAACAGTTGTGTTTTAGTCAATTAGACTTCCCAAAACAACATGTTGTTCGCGATTCGACAAGAGCAAAACGATTGTGTTTTACTCGTCGTCCATCAATATAACGTCTGTTAGCCAAGAGGGCTGTTTTGCGGTTTGACTCTCAGGTGGGTGATTGACCTGCATTTTTCTGTGGTGATGGGTTTTCTTGCAAATCCGAGCCACTTGACGGGTTTTTTTGCAGAAAACCTTTATTTTTTTGGTCTTTTAGCAGGTAAAAAACGATTTTACTCTCTCATATGTTTTCCTATGTAACGAAGTACATATCATACGGTACATTGACTAAAATGTCATAAAAGTAGAAAAATATTAAAAATCTAAATATTTTCCAAAAACTAATTAAACTTTAAAAGGTGCTAAAATATGCAAATCTCTCATAAATATATAGGAAATTATTATATGATGCCACAAAAGTTGAGCTAAATCGAAGTTAAAACACATTAAATAGCAAACGGAAAATACTAAACCAAATATCTAATACTAGGTTTGGGTATTTGGTTCGATTCAATTTTTTTGGGTTTCAAGTAGTTCGGGTATGGGTTTAGGAATTATATTGGATCTGAAGAAAAATTGGTTTGAGTCGGTTCGAATAAAAATTGATGAACCGTCTTGGATCGAAATATATCAGGGTTCGGTTTGGATCTTGTTTTGATCATATATTTTACCATAACTATTCAAACTAATTGAACTATCCACTATTTTTATCTGAAATACCCGATGAAAAACTAAAATCTTTGGTTTATAATTGTAATTTTGGGGTTATTTCAAGTCTAAATTTATCAAATATTTGTGTATATATAATTGTATTTTGGATATTTCGAGTATCCTTCTGATATTGGTTCGGTTCTGGTTTGGTTTGGGTATCTAAAGTTTATTGAAAGCAAAACCATTCAGATATTTATGATTATCCGATTCAGTTTAGATCCTCCAAATTCTGTTCGGTTTCAAGTAATTTGCCCAGACAATCACTGAACATTTAGCGTTAACCGAAGTTCTAACTGTTAATTGATACCAGTATGGCATTAAACCTAACTCAACCGGATTGCTCCTTCTCTTTTTCTTCTTCTTCTTCTTCTTCTTCTCCTTCTCCTTCTCCATTGAATCTACTCAAGCAAGCTTCTTCGATATTCCTCGTAAGTTCTCTTTAATCCCTTATTACATCTCTTTAACCCTCCAGTGATTTTCGTCTTAGGAGAGATTTAGTTAAGAGATTGATAAAATCCGCTCTAATCGCAAACTGTTAGATTTGGAATCGAATGACTATGTATAGGAGATGGAACCTAGTTACGGAATCGTTTCGTCGCATTCATCGCGGTGATCTTGGAACCCTAATTTCGGGTGCTCTATGCAACCGCAAAGTTTGCACAGCCTCAAAGGATCTTCCGTCAGCTTATTTAGAACAGTACGAATCATCATCGAATCATGGTGTTGTGGATGAGAGTTATGTTCTAGCTGAATTATCTTCGCTGCTTCCGATTTCATCTAAAACCTCAGTGGTGAAGGACGACAATTGTTCAAGGAATCAAGTAGCCGTTGATTCGTTTTTGTTGCCGGAGGAAAAACTTAGAGGTGTGTTTCTTCAGAAATTAAAGGGGAAATCTGCTATACAAAAGGCTTTGGCTAGTCTCGGTATCGATTTGAGTATTGATACTGTGGCAAATGTTGTCGATCGAGGGAGCTTAAGCGGTGAAGCAATGGTTACATTCTTCGATTGGGCGATTCGCGAGCCGGGTGTGTCTAAAGATGTTGATAGCTACTATGTGATTCTAAGAGCGCTAGGAAGGAGAAAGTTTTTCTCTTGCATGACGGATGTTATACGGGAAATGACATGTAAAGGGGTTAACCCTGATCTGCGGTGCTTAATTATCGCCATGGATAGCTTTGCCAGGGCTCATTATGTGCGTAGAGCGATACAGTTGTTTGAGGAAAGCGAAGATTTTGGGGTGAAATGTAGTACTGAGTCTTTCAATGCGCTGTTGCGGTGTCTCTGCGAGCGTTCACACGTTACTGCTGCAAACTCGGTGTTTAATGCAAAGAAAGGTAAGATACCTTTTGACGGTTGTACTTATAACATTATGATTAGTGGGTGGTCGAAGCTCGGTGAGATTGAAGAAATGGAAAAGGTTTTGAAGGAGATGGTTGAGGGTGGATTCGGTCCCAACTGTTTTTCTTTCAGCCACCTTATCGAAGGGTTGGGAAGAGCTGGTCGTATCAGTGACTCTGTTGAGATCTTTGATAACATTAAACACAAGGGTAGTGTTCCCGACGCAAATGTTTACAACACTATGATCTGTAATTTCGTGGTTGCTCGAGATTTTGATGAATCCGTGAGGTACTACCGAAGAATGCTGGATGAGGAATGTGAACCCAACTTGGAGACCTATTCCAAGCTTGTTTCTGGGCTAATTAAAGGACGTAAGGTTGCAGATGCGCTTGAGATATACGAAGAGATGCTGTCAAGAGGGATTGTTCCCACCACAGGGCTCGTTACCTCTTTACTCAAGCCACTTTGCTGCTACGGCCCACCACACGCTGCAATGGTTATCTATCAGAAAGCGAGAAAAGCTGGGTGTAGGATATCGCAAAGCGCGTATAAGCTGTTGCTTAAGCGGCTATCAAGATTTGGAAAATGTGGGATACTGTTGAACGTGTGGGACGAAATGCAAGAGTGTGGATATCCTTCTGACATGGAAGTCTACGAGTATATCGTGGATGGTCTCTGTAACATTGGGCATCTAGAGAATGCTGTGCTTGTGATGGAAGAAGCAATGCGCAAAGGGTTTTGCCCAAACCGCCTTGTTTATAGTAGGCTTAGCAATAAACTCATGGCTTCAAAAAAAACAGAAATGGCATATAAGCTTTTTCTGAAGATCAAAGAGGCTCGTCTTAAAGATAATGCTCGCAGATTCTGGCGAAGAAATGGGTGGCACTTTTGATCTTAATGTTCTGTTGTATGCTCACAGGGAAACTGAAAAAGATCCTGGTCTTTGTATATGTGAAAAATTCGCTTTCGGGATCACATCTTCTCCAACTTTAGTCTAATAAATTGTAATAGAGAACACTTGAAAGTTATATTCAGTGCCTTTATTCCCTTTTGGTGGGTGGCTTAAACTCAAAAGCATACACGTCTCTTTCTAGGTTGCTGCCGGAAGGTTACAATTGCGAAATTTGTTAAGTGTTCTGAATGGAGGCAGTAATTAGGAAATGGCAGCAGAAGCTGAGAAAAGCGAAAGAGGAGATGGAAAAGTGGGAGGCGCTTCAAGTTCGATGGGTTTCCCGTTTCAGTAACGCTTCTTCTATCATCCAGAGATTACAGGTAGCTGGAATCATAGTGTTTGTTGTCCGAGATATTCAAAAACCGTATGTGTGATTTTTTTTGGTTTGAGAGTAGGTAATCCAAAATCCTGGGAGCTATGGAGCTTTGAGATGCGTTAAGGGGATTGAAGACGCGGTTGTGCAGAAAGAGATGGATCAACTGAAGACTCTTCTGCTTTCTATGAGAAACATTTTGTAAGTATTCTGTTAGAATGTTGCTGACATGAGAGTTTAGAATTCTTCTAGTAATTTGTAGAGTTCTTGACATGTAAACTTCATGGGTGGTGATGATGATGGAAGGGAGGAATTCCGGGGATGTGTTTTGACATTTGAGAAGCTACATCGAGACAGTTCACAATCACTAAAAATGGAGCCAAGCAAGAGGCGAGCAGAGGAACGAATTGGAGTAAAACCTTGCGTTGCAGATTGCTTGGAGGGACTTTCTCTTCTTTATGACATGCATAAGTCAGAGTAAGCAAACAGAATCTGCTTAGTTATTGAGTTAAAAAAATCACCATTCTCTGACTGGTTTGTGCTTTTAAAAATCCTGCAGATACCATCTTAAATCTTCAATTTTTTCGGCACTTTCATGTCTTATCCTGAAACCAAGGTACTGAGGATATTTCATAGATTAAAACTTTGGCAAGTTTTATTATATTGTTTCAAAATTGGTCTTATGTTCTTTGTTTACTGTTTGTATAGTCCTGGCGATTTATACGCGCTACAATATCTCGTGGTTGATCAGCCAAATATCCCGAATAGTGAAGGTAATATCATTCTTCTTCGATTGTTTATGTTTGCGTTATGAGAGAATTTTCGTAAATGGTAATTTTTCTTTTATTATTAAAGCCAAAGGTCATGAGTCTGATTTTAGCTTCTCTATGATATCTATTGTGCAGTGCAACACATCTTCGATGTCATATTCGCTGAAGAGATCAAATGATGCAAAGAGGAATTTTATTTATTTATTTTTTTGGTTATTACAGAAAGATGTAATAGTTCTCATTTCTCAAGATAAGGTTATAGTTTCGGTGGATGAAAAACAGTGAGGAGTGTAACAAAAACGGCAAACATTGTTTAGTTATGCTCAATACTACCCTGAAAAATAGAATGCAGGGACCGAAATGCCGCAAACCATCTACTGTGGAGGAAGTTTTGAACAAAGCTAAAACGATATGTTGTTTTGTAGATGGATCTCTGAAACTCATAAAGCGGGAATTGGATTATTACACATTGGCCCGGATGGTGGAAGAATGATGAAAGGATCTACCTCTATTGATCCGATTGCGAGAGCCCTCTAGAGACGGAAAGCATTTGCACTTTGGCAAGCTGTACTGAAAATAAAAAGAATGAGCTATGACAATGTCATATTTTGTGGGGACTCAGAGATACTCTACAGTCTTCTCGATAGCTATCAAGATGAAGGCCAAGATGCACAAGATCGAGGTCAAAAGCCATAGCATTATATGTTGAAGATATTCGAAGAATGATCACCTCGAATGTCCGTTATGGCTCTATGACAATTATAAGAGAGGCGAATCAAGAAACAGATGATCTAGCCAAAACTGCAAGAATAATGGCTAAGAACTATGTAATATCTTTGTTTTCTAATATAATAACTAGGTTTAGAAAATATAATATTTGGATGTTGAATCCGAATCCAAAAATATAAGTGAATGGGACCATATATGATTGATGGCAATTCTATTTATAAATTTTTGTTACAACTCTATTTGCAAATTTAAAAACAAAAACATTAATGAACGACTGACATATGTTTGTATTTTTGTTTTATTTTTTTTTTTACGAGGAAGTTTTCTCTCTCGACTCAAGACCAGTCTGTAAACTATTTTTGATTAAAGGTTTCAGACATTCTTCCAATGATAAAGTTCGAACTTGGTTAGATATAGAGACGTGTTAATCTTAAAAATTATTTGTTTACGGTGTTTGAAATTAAAACAAATATTGACAATGAAAAAATTCTAACCATTTTTGAAAAATGTTAGTGGTAAGCTCTATAACTCCGGTTTAACCTAGTTTACCAAGATCGGTTCAATTGATCCCGGTCGATGATAGTTTATAAACCGACAATGATATAGTCCATATCGGCTCGATTACCAGTCTTATGGCCCATTAAGCCGGACTCCACTAAGTCGGTGCCGATCTTCGAAATAAATGGAAGATTTCCATATTTTCTCAGAGAAAAACAGAAATATTCTCGATCCAAACTCGCGAAAGAAAAAGAAATCACCAAGTTTTAGCCGACATAAGATCTTATAAATAGGAGAGACCCTCCTCATTCGAGGGAATCCCATAATTTGCAACGAGACCTAAGAGATTATTAGCTCCGAATTTTTCGGCTTAAGCTTTTTAGTTCTCTTATGTTTTCTGATTAGTTTGTAGATCTCCGACAACCTAATATTTCTTATATTTTGCCGAAATACTTAATAAAATGAGATTTCGATCCTTTTTTATTATTTATTTAACTTAGTTGAAAACTAAGTTCAACAAAGAATATATATATATTGGAAATTGGAATGGTGTAGCCGATAACAATTTTACGTCTGAGATAGTTGCCAAAAACCAAGTTTTGGAATGCACACATAGCAAACAATATCATCACTAAAATACTAGTCTTTCAATTTTTGGGATTGGATTATTGAATACGAAACTGTAAATTTCTTGTAAACATTTGGCTATATATATTCTCTTTTGGATAATCGAAAGAATTCTAGACTGAAATTCGTGATAATCTTCAGAGAATGTACAGTGACGAATCATAATTGAAATTGCAATAGAAAAACTCGAATTCTGATATTCGACTAATTAGGACGAACGGTTTCTACCATGGGCACCATGAATTAGGTTTTTAGCTATAAAGATAAGAAATTGTGAATATTTTAAATCAATGATCCATGCAAACACGAGTCTCCTAAATTTGGTGATGTCATAAATTTATATTGTGAAAGGGTTAAAGATTACTGATCACCATGATCAATTGATATTTGATTAGGTCAATTTTTATTTTAAATGATTATATTATTTTCCCCACTAGTTTATAAATATAAGGTAAGACCGTAAGACCGAGTTGGAACAAATCTAAATACAACACAGAAGAGATAATTGTGTCAATTAAGTTTAAAATCCGATGTTCAATCTTATCCAACACAAAAGTAGGGTTTTGAGTCTCATTCGAGAAAAAATCAAAAGAAATTGGATCGTTTCGAATTCTGAAAATGTGAATTAGACAAAAGCAGAGACAGTTATGTCGGGGATTGGGTTTGGATCTGCAATAACTATCTTGAAACCCACAAAATAAAAAAGCTTAATTTGCAGCATCGAGACCCACAAAATAGACATACAATTACACTTATGTCGGTTTTAGAAAAAACAAAACCCTAATGGATGTATAAGAAAAAGAACAAAAAAACCTAATTATGCATAGTTACAACTTACAGACATGTATAAACATATACATACACACACAAGTACGCTTGTCTATATACGACTTTATATGTAGATTAAACTTTATATTAATGTGTTGACCAAAAAAAAAAACTTTATATTAATGTTTTTTGTCTCAAAAACTCCAAACTAATTCGTAAATATGTCGAGTACACCCCAATCATTTTCAATTGTGAATGTTGATTCCTATCTATAGATATATCCGAATTCGTAATCTAGCCACAAGATCAATATACTCTTAAACAACCCAACATCTCAAAAATAGGTTCATCAACTTTTGTTTTTAACCAGATAATTTTACAAAAATAAATTGATAATTCTCCATTAATCATCAGCAAATGGCCGGATCTTATTTTCAGTCTGAACCTTAATTAAATGAGCATTAATGAAACAAAAATTTCTCTGATGGATCCTGATGGCAAATAGTAATCTTATACACACACATATATATATACATAAACTCATAAATTCGATAATTTTGACTTACAAGTGAAGGGACTATGTAGAAATATTGAGAGGCTTTTCTTGATTCAAGATCCACTTTCTTGATATGGCGACACTTTCGATTGGAGATTTGATCAATTAAAGTTCAATAAGTAGAGTCTAGGTTTTATACATATGTGATGAAGGTTAGGGTTTTATTGATGCGACCATCAACGGGTGAAACTGCCACATGATCTGATCTTCCCTGATCAAATCTATAGAGAGAGGGAGAAGTTTAGATCATGCTGGCAGCTTCATCAGATGCTGGTGCACCTCTCCGCACAGGACTATTACCATATGTATAATATGTATGTAAGTACTACTATTGGTGGTACAAACTACTTGGAGAAAGTGAGCAGTATGAGAAGAGGGAGATGATGAAGAAGCTGATTTAAATAGACTTTTATTTATTATTAAACTCTAACGGGAGTATATTGTTAACTATAAGAACCATAAGTATATGAGGGTATGCATGTAGGCCAGTTAGAGTTAGATACATGAGTGGGATTGTGGGGAAAAAATATATAATTAGAGAGAGCAATTTTGATATATACTTTATATTAATGTTTGATGAATATAAAGTATATATCAAAATTGATGAACCAACGTCAAACTTCGATTACAACTGAAATAATAATATATATCTAACAAAAACTATATAGTTGATAAAGAATTAATTCGTTTAAATACGAAGGAGGAATGGAAGCATAATTTGTTTTAAAAAATTCTATTAGATTAGATTGAAGTAAATTTCTCTCAAACTTTTCAAAGAAAGAAGCGTAGTAAAAACGATTTTTTTTTTGTTTAATTAATTTTACATTCGATTTTTAAAAATAGAATTAATTCGTTTAGGATTTCATTTCCGGTCTCTATGTAATGAATTCTTTTATTTTATTTTTAGATTATGCATTAACTAAAAAGAATATATATAATCAAGAAATTCAGTAATCAAGACCACGTAAGTTCTATCATTTCCAACATTTGATGGAGACGGTCCTTGCCACGAGCGATAAATTAGAAATCTTTTGTCCAAACAAAAAGAAATTCAACAAAAAATATTTTAGCTATAACTCAAAATCGTATTGGTTGAAGCGGTGAAAAATGGACATAACTTTTTATTTGAAGATGAACTTTTATTGTTCGTCGGCAAAACAAGTCACTGAGATTTTGAGACAAGAAAGATAAGCAAATATGTTCTTTACCTTGTTTTGATTTGGCTTTTTTTTTGTTTTTTTGGCCTTTTGAAACTATATAGCTTTGCCGAGCTTTTATAACAGAAATTGTTTTTTTTATAAATTAACATGTTATCAGAAAAAAAAGCAAATCAGAACTAGTGAATTTATTCTTTAATATTTAATCAATAAATAATGAGATTGGTTGCATCGAATTGATAGCATCTAATATAATATAGGTACAATAAGGATTGTGACTTGTGAGGTATCGTATATATATGGACAACTAAGTGAAAGACAATTGCATATTCAAATATGAATTATTGCTTTAATATAATTAAGTATTATCTATGTCATTATTCAATCAACTAATTGATGCTTTTGTTTTCAGCACATAGTTTAGGTACCTTTATTGGGGTTATGATTAATGCATATTATATGACATAATTTAATTAACGATGGTAATTTCACTTTAAGTGATCAAGGATAAAGTTATATTAAAAAGTCATAACTAAACTTATTATATCATTTAGAAGTTGTCTCAGTTCATTGTATTTGGTTTTATGTTATCTTAGGTAATTATTCTTTGGAGGACCCGATTAGCCATAAAAGACGTCATCCAGAGAACATTCAAATAAAATTACTATATCACAGTTCACAATGTTTGGGATGGATACAATGTCGTGCCTAAGATAAAAGAGACCGAAGATAAAACGGGGCCTTCGTTTATATAATCTTTGATAATCATTAATACTATTATGAAATAATTTAGACATATTAAAATCATAAAACAGTAAAAAAGAAGTTTCAAAACATTTTCTTTAATAAATTTGTCAATCAAACTTGTATGATTATGCTCTTTAAAACATTTGTATGTGGATAAAATAGGCAAACCCTGATTTCTTTAATCTTTTTATTTTTTGAAAAATATTTACAAATTTTAAATAGAAATATATTTTGAAAATTTGTAAACTAAATGAGTAAGATCTAAAATTTGCAATTTTTTTTTTCAAAACGTAAATAACAAAAGAGAAAAAATGATTGCTACAACACAAATTAGATACAGAAGAGTTGGAAGAAAAAAATAAAGAGTAAAAGTTAAGAATGAATGGAAAAATAAAATAAATAATTAGAAATGCTTTTTATAATTTGTCTAAGAAATTGATTAGAACCAATAGTCTGTAAATGATTTCATGGAAATGGGGTCCCCAAAGATTATAAAAAATATAGGGGCCTAATTGCAAATGCCTTATTTTTTACAAGTATAGCACGACTTTGAATGGATACGGTGGGGGTTAAAATCCCGGTTCTGTAAATTGAACCCAATAAACCTACGGTAAAAAGATCTGGTGAAGTGAAAGAAACCAGACGGAGTCAAAGGAGTAATCGAGATCGCAAGCCGAGTTGAAAGGCCCACCGGAGTGAAAGTCTACGGTCAAATGGATTAAATGTTGAACCATTAGTCAATCCCGACGTGACCAAAGACTCATTCAAACCGATAAATTAAGGCTCATGAACGTAACCGTCATGATCTTCAGACTTAAAGACCCATGGCAAATCAGGCGGAGTAAACGGAAACATTAAGCACGATCTTGGAGTATAAAACAAGAAAAAGAGCAAGGAGCAAGAGGACCAGAATCCAACTCTCCACGCCACTCTCAACTACAACTTATCTCTAGACTCAAACACTTGTCTTTTCTTTGTTTTTGTTATTGTAAATCTCTTTTGAGAATCGAAATACTAAACCAGATTACTCCGCAAAAACCTTATCCAAATCGCTCTCAGATCATGTATGTTCTCATCGAGCACAGTTTGTTGCTCGATAGTCCCTCAGTTCTTCTTTTCTTAAAGATAAGCCAAAGGTCCCCGTTTATTCCTATTTACAAATTTTGACCGTTGTATTTCAGTTATAACACATACCATTAAAAGTGTGAGTAGATTCAAAGCAAACTTTTGAGAAATATAGAAACTAAGATAGGAAGAAAAATAGTTTATTGGAGCTTTATTCAAATGCAAAATAAAAGAAAAAGGAAGAAACTTAAGTTGTCACCAAGAACAAAATAGTTTTAGATTGATTTTCATAAAAAGTGAAGAAGGAGAGTTGTACAAATTGCAACCCTCAAAGTTACTTTATCGATGTTCATTACAATACTATATATATGTATTCTCATCTTGCTAAAACCCATAATTACATGGGTTTGTGAACTTGTATTGGGTTATAAGATTGGGTTTGTGTTGGGCCTTTATGCGTGCTTCAATATGTTAAACTATCTTTGGGACAAGCCCAACACAACTCCAATAAACCTAATGAAGTGAGTATTAGCAAGCCCATGTGTTTAGGATTCTTTGCATGTTTATGAATATAAATATGTTTCTATATCACTGATAATTGTAACCAAAAGAGTTATCTCAAAGCAATTCTTATTTTCTTATCCTTTTAAGATATAATTGAAATTTGTTTGTTCTTGGGACAATTTGAAACTTCTCTTTTCTTTCTTTTGTTTTACATTTGAATAAAGCTCTATTAGCTATCTCCTTTATCAATCTCTATTCATATCAATAATCTCTTTTAGAGCATGAATCATACCTATTTTGGATTCTCTCACATGGTTAAAAAATTGGGAGACCTAAATTTGTTTGAGAGTTGAGAATATATTTGATCAAAAGTTCAAAACCATACCAATCAAAAGGCATTCATATTAGAATAGGTTTGACTTTGGATACTAATATTCATAAATCAAAATTTTAAAACGGAAAAATAAATCGAAACCCAACCGAAATCGAGGTTGAACTATGCTAGCCATTCAACTATTAAATGACATTTTTCTAACTTATATAATATTTTTAAAAATAATAATTGAAGACAATGTGCATGGATGCTTGTGAGTGTGGAAATAACTTCCATTTTTTCGATAAAATCTGATTGATTCAGACGAATCTAGACTGAATGTGAGATTCATTGAATTGGTTATATGAAATTTATTTGCTGGTTATACATGAATAAAATTTATAATATTTCATTGCCACTTCTTAGAAACATGCACACAATTGTTCCTATAAATATGACACAAGAGATTGTCGTCAAAAAGAAAAGGAAAAAAAATGACACAAAAGATACACAATGAAAGAAACTGAAAAAATGAACTTTTGATTTTATTATACTTGACTGAATGATTCGACAATGATTTACAATCTGCTCTTTATAGAGCTCTCAGAACAATCTAGAAATTTAGGTTATTTTTGTCTTTACTACAATTGTTAATGGGTAGTCATCAGCTAAGGATGAAAAGGAATCAAATTTGTTATCAAGGATGATCGTATCTGTAACGTCTTCTTTTGCAGGTACATAAGAGCTTATTCCTTTTGTCTTGTTCTGTTTTTGTTGACAAGATTTGGCGATTGGGATTTGCTGCTGTTGGGTCGTTTCTTAACAAAGGCCCATGGATATGTTGCTCATATTCCCCCTCAAACTTGGAGTGGTAAGCTCGGCCACACCAAGTTTGATTCGAAGTTTAGTGAAAGCACGGCGTGGTAGTGACTTTGTGAAGATGTCAACCAGTTAAGCAGCTGACGGAATGTGCTTTGTTTCGATCAGACCAAGAGCAACTTTCTCACGGATGTAATGGTAGTCTGTGTCGAAATGCTTCGAAAGATTATGCAGAGCTGGGTTTGCTCTGAGGTAAACCGCCGAGAGATTGTCGCATTGAAGCAAAGTTGGCTGAGACTGCAAAATTCCGAGATCGTAGAGAAAAAACAATAACCAAGTGAGTTCTCGAGCTATTGAAGCAAGTGCCATGTATTCTGCTTCAGTTGAGGAACTCAAAATTGTTTCTTGTCATTTCGCCGACCAAGAGATGAGATTTGGACCGAGAAATGTGCATAATCCAGTAGTTGATCAGCGAGTTTCCTTACAGCCAACCCAGTCGCAGTAGGTTGTAAGTGACAAGTTTAAATCCTTTCAAATGTGTAAACCCATCTGAATAGTCCATTTTATATACCGAAGAATCCATTTGAGCAACCCAAAATCAGAGATAGTTGGAGAGTGCATTCGTTGACAGACAAAATTGACTATGAATTGAATGTCTGGTCTCGTGATTGTTAGGTATTGTAGCTTGCCTGCAAGACTGCAGAAGTAGGTTGGCTCCGAGAATTCTGAGTTGAGATTGCTCAGATTTTGAGGGAGAGGAGTTGGCATCGGATTTAAGTCTAACATTGCTGCTTGGTGAAGTATGTATGTGGCATACGCGGTTTGATGAAGAAAGATCCCTCCTGGATGTGTCTCAATCTGAATCCCAAGGAAATAGCTTGGTTGACCAAGATCTTTCATTGAAAACCTACTGTTGAGATATTGCAATAGATCTTCTAGAAGAGATTGATCGCTTCATGTGAGGAGAATGTCATCAACATATAGTATATAGTAAGAGAACTATGCTTTTCCCATTCCTTTGATAAGTAAAGAGAGTCATATCAGATTTGTTACAGGTGAACCCAAAATCCAATAGGAAGTTGCTGAAGGTGTCAAACCAAGCCCTTGACGCCTGTTTTAGCTTGTATAGTGATTTGGTGAGATGACACATGTGATTGGGCTTTTCTTGATTAATAAAACCCTGAGGCTGCATCATAAACACAAGTTCTTGTAACTCTTCATGTAGAAAAGCATTAGACACATTAAGTTGTTTAATGGACCAGCCTTTTGCAGTTGTTATGTCTAGAACCATCTGTATTGTTGCAGTGCGTACCACATGACTGAAGGTTTCCAAATATTCAACTCTTTCTTCTTGATCAAAACCCTTTGCTACCAGCCTAACCTTGAGTTTTTCCACTAAACCATCATGCTTTAGCTTTGTTTTGAAGACCCATTTACATCCCAAGATGTTCATATCTTATGTTGGACACACCAAAGACCATGTGTGGAGCATGTGGATAGTCCCCATTTCGTCAATTACAACTAGGTTCCAACCAGGGTGTTTCATAGCTGTAGTAATGGATTTAGGTTCTTCAATACTGAACGTAGAGGTTAGAAGAACATACCTAGTGTTTGGTCTTCATTTGTAACAAGATCATCAATATATGTTGAGGAAGAATCAGGTTCATGCTGTTCAGTGTCAGCAACGACTGCAAGTGGTGTCACATGTGCTGGAGTTGAGACATGCGTTATTGGCAAGATTGTTGAGACTCGTTCATCAATGTGTGGTGCAGAAGAGACTGATGTTGACTGCCAAACATTGTGAAGAGGAGTCTGATATCGTGGAACCAGATACTGACCTTTAAATGGGAAATACGTTTCATTGAAGATGACATGACGACATATGTAGACTTTGCCGGTGGGAGGATGAAGACACCGATATCCTTTGTATTGAGATTTGTACCCGAGAAATACACATTCAAGAGACCTTGGATCGAATTTGTGAGATGCCAATGGTCTTAATCATGGATAACAAGCTAAACCAAATACTCGCAACATAGAGTAATTTGGTTTTTGGTTGTGAAGTGTTTCAAAGGTAGTTTTGTTACCTAATACAGAAGATGGAGGGAGATTGCCAATGAAGCTTGCTGTGAAGAAGGCTTCTACCCAGTATTTAAAAGGTGTGTGGCTATGAAATAGCATGGAGAGACCACGCTCCACGATATGATGATGTTTTCTTTCAGCTATACCATTTTGTTGGAGAGTTTAGGGACAAAATGGTATAGCTGAAAGAAAGGACTTTTGAAGATGGTATAGCTGAAAGAAACCAATATTTTGAAAGAAACCAATATTTTGAATATCAGTTTGATTCCATTCTCTGTAAAATGTAGTTTTAGTTGATTACTTGTAAATTCTCCTCCTCTATAGCTTTGAAACACTTTTATTTTTGAGTTGAACTGATTTTCTACTAGCTTTTGGAAGCCTTTAAACACCAAGAAAAAATCAGACTTGACTTGAAGAGGGTAAAACAAAGAAAATCTAGAGAAGTCATCAATAAAAACTGCATAGTATTTGAAACCTTGATTTGATACAACTGGTGATGGTCCCTAAAGATCACGGTCTATTCGATCTAGAGGCTGTAAAACACGAGAATCAGAAGCAAAAAACTGTAATCTAGATGATTTCTCCATCTGGCAAGGTTCACACACAGGGGAGATGCTGCTTTTATTCACTAAAATTTCCTTGCTGATTTTCAACTATTGGAGAATCTGAGAGTTCGAGTGTCCAAGTTTATGATGCCATATGTCTTCACTAGCTCCCCACTGACGATTAGAGAAGAGAGCCACAAACTCCTGATTTTCCAATGCATAGAGGCCATTACGCCTTGGACACTTTGACACCACCTTCTGAGTTTTGAGATCATTTATGCAAACTTTATTAACATCAAATAACACACCACATGGATAGTCTTCACAAAGTTTAGTCACATAGAGAAGGGACTTTTGAATATCAGGATTCATGATAAACCAATATTTTGTTTAATGGAATGGTACCTGAAGAAGATGAGATAGTGGTGGATCCAACATGTGTAATAGGAAGGAAGGTTCCATCTGGAACTAAGTTTGTATCATTACCATCATAAGGAGCTGCATATTAGAGGGTAGATGGTGATATCGTGACATGAGCAGAAGCTCCTGAATCTGGATACCATTCTTTCTCGGATTCTTCAGAGATGTGTAAAGAGGAAAAGGCTTGATGAGCATCGGAGCTTTGATAGTTGTTATCAAACATGTTTTTACACTTCAAAGCTGTGTGACCAATCCTTCCGTAGATTTGACATGTTGAACGTTCACTGGAGCTGTTTGGAGTGGATTGGTGTTGAGAAAACCCTCTGCCTCTAGTTGAGTATCCACCTCTTCCTATGTTCTGGCTAAAACATCTTCTACCCCTCTGATTTGAAGTGAACTGAGGCGTATAAGATCTTTGAGTCTGAAATGTGATGTGAGGAGTGATTGTGGCTGAGTCTTCATACGATTGCAACTTGCTGTCAAAGCCTTGACCTTCTGAGATTACATCATTGAAGGTCGGTGTTGGAAGTTTGGTTCAAGAGCTTTGAATCATCGTTGTAATGGGGTCATATTCACAGCCCACACCGTTCAGAAAACTAAATATCTTCATAGATTCATCAACAGATTTCCCGATGGAGCTTAAGGAGTCATAAATAGCCTTGAAGTCACGATAATAGATGGCCAAGGTTTTACCTTTTTTGTTGAGAAGTTGCAGATTGCGGCGGAGAGAGAACTCATGAGCAACAAAGCTTTTGTTGAAGTTCTCTACGAGTGAAACCCAGATTTCTTGAGATGTTGGAAAACTGTGAACCGATCCAAGCACCTCCTCGAACAGAGTTCCAAATAGCCATGAACAAACGAGCTGATCAATGCGGAACCAAGCTTCATACTGTGGATTAGGCTCTTGAGTGGTGACAACTCCATTAACGACATAACGAGTGGCTGATGGCGGCGTGACACCACCATTGACAAAACCGATGAGCTTTTGGCTCTACAACATTGACTCAAATTGGGTTTTCCATAGCAAATAGTTGCTATCATTGAGCTTCAACGTGACAGAGCTCAAGACATGGACATTACTATGGAAAGGATAAGGGCTCAGAGGATCTGCCATTGATTCACCTGTTAAGGTCTACAATGGCTCTGATACCATGAGAGAAACTGAAAAATATGAACTTTTGATTTTATTATACTTGACTGAATGATTTGACAATGATTTACAATCTGCTCTTTATAGAGCTTCAGAACAATCTAGAAATTTAGGTTATTCTTGTCTTTACTACAACTGTCAATGATTAGTCATCAGCTAAGGATGAAAGAGAATCAAATTTGTTATCAAGGATGATCGCCTCTGTAACGTCTTCTTTTGCAGGTACATATGAGCTTATTCCTTTTGTCTTGTTCAGATTTTGTTGACAAGATTTGGCGATTGGGCTTTGCTGTTGTTTGGCCGTTTCTTGACAGAGGCCCATGGATATGTTGCTCATACACAAAACATGCAAAATATGTCTCGAATTTTTGTCAATGTTTCGAGACATATTTTGTGCGTTGTTTACAACAAGCAATCGAAACGTTGTTTTCTTCTTTGTATCTTAAAGGCAGTATAGTCGGAATAGTTTATTTCAAAAAAGATATGATCCGCACCTAAAAAAATCATCCATTTATATTTATCTCTACCCAATTCTATATCTTTTTTTTTTAATAACAAGGGGTAATCCGGACCTAAACCCGACTAATCTCTATGGATGAGTGATATCGTCGACTAGTCCACTCATCGGATTTTTAAATGGATCTAAAGCGTGTCACCATTTTCAATTGACCAACTCAGATATGATTTTTGTTTTTAATGAAAATTAAACTTAAAGAGCGAATCAACGCATTTCTAAAACAACTACCAATAAATTACAGTGAGTCGGTTAAATTTCTAGCACCAACAAAAATATGTACGAATTAGTGATAAGTTAAAATATGGATTTATGTAAAACCAATTTGTCGGGCATTTTGCTCTATTACCTAACTTGCCGACAAACACCAGCACTATTCTTGATGTAACATCCAAATATAACATTACAAATGTTATATATTTATATATGTACTATCTGTCTTTATCAATGAGACACACACGCATACACATATGTATTTATAGTTGATGCATGTTATATATATCTCTATATATATATATATATATATATATATCTCCAACTTGTATTGGTGAACTAAAAAACAGTACGAACAAAACGTTAGTTTTTAGTGGTCAGAATTACTATAATAAAATACGAAAAGATTCAAGGGGATAAAAGCTTAATAAAAGTTAATACTATGAAACCAATCATGGTGGTCTCGAAGATTCACTCGGACTAGAGTTGGAATCTTTCTACTGTGATTTAAATTATGGCTTGGGATTTGATAACGTCTTAATTGACAAGAAAACCCGAATTTCCACCAGTTCAAGAGATTAGTTTGAGTTTCGATACGAGATTCCCACTTATAACTAACAAAAAAGGTATGCTATGAGCTCTCTCACACCACTGCTAGTCTTATTTTTAATGTTTAAACTAGATTTTAACATGTGTACCTGCACATTGAATTTTTTTTTTTTTTTATCAAATTTTGTAATATAATTTATGTTTATTTTTGTGTTTATATATAATTTTTTTCGTACGAGACTCATAATTCTTTTCTTGTTTTGTCAACATCCTAAATACCTAAAACGGTTCAGTAATCCAAACCGAAAATACTGAGTTTACATAAATAAAATCTGATGGGTAGACACGAGCATCACGTGCTAACTTGTCTGCCTTTGTGTTGTTTGCGCGTGGGATATGTGAGATAGAGAAAAAAGAAAACTCTTTCTTACTCCTCATGAACTCTTCCAAGTGTAATGTAAAAGCTGGCCACTCCTCGAGTGTAGACACCATCTTCACCAACTCGGAACAGTCTGTTGCAAACGCTATTGTCGTCTTCTGATTTGCAATCATGCAGTGCATTGCCCATATGAGTGCTTCTAATTCTGCGTGCAGGGGAAATAGACTTCTTCGCAGATTTCTTGCTCCCATTATGACTCATTCGACACCCTCCTAAAAACAGTGCCATCCTAATCCAGACAAATTGTCTGTTTCCTTCCAAGAGCCATCAATGTAACACCTCCATCCATTGTATCCATCGTTGAGCCATCACCGGAGTGGAGCCAAGCTGTTGAGAATCCAGGGTTAGATCGCTAAATTGATGAGACACATAATTATTTTGGTGTTTAGACATAATTTGTTTTTTCTAATCCGCTTTAGAGCTGGAGTTCAATATGAAAAATAACGGGAGTTCATTATGTTGACATAATCTTTTCTTAATCCGCCCTAGAACGGGGGTAAGTTTTGATTTTTTTTTCTAATGTTTAGTTCTATTTTTGGGACAAAATATATTTTGTGGATGTAAAAATTTGAGATGTATTAACAGTTTTATTTTTGGTATATAATATATTATATAGTTTTCTAAAATTTTAATCCATAATAAGGGTCATGCGACAATTTTTTATTTGTTTTTGTTTTTATGTTTTCTATTTTGTATGGAAAAATATAGTTTTGATAATGACATGTGTGATTCAAAATTAGTGATTTTAGCTATCCAATTTTTTCGATCCGTTTTGTTATATATTTTCAGTTATATATTTTATTTTAAATATATTTTTTTAATACCTAAATTATCCATTCGGAATTTTATCAATTGTTTTGTTATTAATTTGTGAATAAAGCATAATCATAAATATTTTATATAATCAACATAAATATCATATCATTTACACCTACAATTCATCATAAATATTTTATATTTAAAATATGACCATTATTTTCTATATGTGAATTATCTTTTTTATTTCAAATAAAATAGTATGGAAAGACAATCTATTTTCCCACGAGAAGTATCGCATATTTTCAGATGTCTCCCAAACTAGGATCCTGTTTCAAATCCCCATGAAAACAAAGTTAAAAACCTATATCCTCCGAAAAAAATTTCTAAACATATATACCCACATATGTCGATTTTAATAATTTTTAATCTAAACCAGATACCAAACCACCAAACCACAAAACTAAACCGAACAAAAACCTGATTTCCTAAAACCAGATCTGTATATCCGTCCAAAAACTTAGTGGGGGTTATTGGTTCTTACATTTTAATGAATTTAGAAATCATTCTCGGATTTAGAAATCCTAATGAATCCATTGATTTTAAAATCAGATAAGTGAATTTCAAAATTAAATAAGTTGGATTTCAAAATCAAATAAGCGGATTATCGTAAATCAACCAAATGGATTTACAATAATTTTTCGTTCTTTTTCTTTCATTAATCATCTATTATTCTTCTAAAATATAGAATCTGTCCACATATATGTTGCAATTATTGCTCTCTTTCTTGATCATGGGTTCCAAGCAGGGCCGGCCCTGAGGCCAAGCAAGCCAAGCATGGACTTGCGGCCCTCGTTTTATAAAAAAAAATTTAGCCCTAAAATTGTTAAAAATCTTCTTAGGCTAGTCGTAAAGTGTAGTTGTTTAACACTACACATGCATGTCATGAGTTCGATTATGATGAAATGGTTTTGTTTTGTTTTTTTATTTTTAATAAACCAATATAATTAAAACTCAGGGCCGGCTATGGTTCCAAGAATTTCTTCATCATTGTTATTAACTTCTTCAAGATCTTCTTCTTCTTCTTCATCAAAAGTTGAACCTCCACTTAGAAACTAGCTAAGCCTCGTGTCCAGCATGTGTTTTTTTTTTAATATATATTGCCTCTTTGGCTCCGCGTTACTTTCATTATGTAATTTTAGACTCTAGAGAGACACAATGGCGAATGCAATATCCACGATGTGGTCACCACAGCCACCACTTACGGTGAGGACAACCGTCATGGTGGCAGACGCAACGACATGGCAATGGTTGTGTTAAGAGCCATGTGCATGGCCGTATCGGCGGTGGCTGTGTTGTTAATGTTGACAGCCCGTGAGATTAAGTAATCCTCTGCTTCTTCCCTACAGAGACCATCATCTTCCTCTACTTCTTGTTCTTCTATGTGTTGGATCAAACTATGTTGTTGGTCTGAGAAATCCAGATCTTGATGGTTTTTGTCGGAAACACGTTGATGGTGTTGAAGAGGAGGGAAGAATCTGGATAAAAGATGCGAGCAGACGAAACCCATCTGCAAAATCCTATGAGGAAGAAGTTGAACAGAGCAAAGAAAGGGAGAGAAGAAGATTGTTTGCATTCCGACAAGAAACACTTCTTCATGGTTGTGTATCAAATGAATGAATGAAAGGAATTTTCAAAGAACTAAGAAAAGCGTCTTAGAGGAGATGTTGAAGATATAGAATTTGTGTGCATGATAGAGTTTTCAAAAAGGCAAAAGAGAGGAAGGTGGTAGTCCGTGTTTGAAAAGGAAAAGGAAAGAGGAAGTTTCTTTCAATTTCTTGCAACATTGTTGGAAACATTTTTGTCCAGTTTGACAGTTTGATCCAACACATGTCGGCGGTGGCTGTGTCGTTAAGCTTCAGCTGGATTATTTTTGAAACAAAAAAAAAATCATTGAGCCAACATTAACGAAACACGTAGTAGCTTCAGCTGGATTTTTTTTCCGTTAATGTTGATTTTTTTTTGTTTCGTGTTTCATCTTATAACAAAAAAAAAACACTTGAAAATCCAAATCTAACCAAATAACAAGGTTTCACTCGATATTTGCTCATTTGTATTTTACTCTTAAAAACACTTGTAAATCCATTCAAATCCAATTTAAAATCAAATCCTTATGCAAATCTTTACTATTGAATAACACTTGATTTTAACATGGATTTTAAAATCATATAACCAATAACACAAGATTTGAAAATGGATTTCAAAATCATAGAACCAATAACACTGGATTTGGTTTGGATTTCCAAATCCATTAAAATGCAAGAACCAATAACCCCTCCTTAATTCCCCAAATAATATTATTTTATTTATTTCTTTATTATAATAATAATAATTTAAAACAAAAATCAGAAGAAAACAAAAAACAAAATTTTTCTCCGTAAGTCGACTTCATCTCCTTCAACCTCCTTCCACTCAAACTCATTCAAAAGCAAACCCATCTAATCTCTCTCGATCTCAAAGCTGAAACCTCAAATCAATTTGAATTCATACTTTTCATAAACATAATTCATAAATGAGATTTTTTTTTGATAGAAATCATTCAAATCGGATTAATAAACTCAAATCCATCGACGGTCTTGAGCTGCATAATCGTTTTAGGAACAGCGTTTTTGATCCCGAGATGCGCAACCGCGTCGACGAAGCGTTTGTGGAGCTGCGGCGTCCAGATGAGACGATTGATACGATCCGGAGTTGATCGTATCTCGATCGAGCAGAAAGGGAGGAAGATCAGATGAAGAGAGTAGAGGAAGGAGAGAAAGAAGAAGAAGAACTAAGTAATTTCATAAGATAATCGATAATCGTTTCTTGAGGAAGTATTCCTCTACTTAAAGGAGATAAAGACAAAACGACAACATTTTAATAAAAGAGTAACCCATTCTTATCGAACCCATCTTCGGCCCAATACTCTAAACCCGATCACAACAATACCGGCCCGTTGAAAAACACCTTGTCCTCAAGGTGGAAGAAAGTGAAATGGTGAACCGATCACGATTGCAACGATGTCGCTTGAGAGTCTGTGATGGTTCGTCTCCGGCAGCTCCAAAGCGTAGATCTGCAGAATCATTCGCGAATTCGGCGAAGGAATTAGCTTGAGAAGACGGAAGTTGGAGCTGCGACGACGTCGGAGGCGTGAATTGGTGGTGATGAGGTTGACCGGAGTGTTTCCGTTTCCATGGGCAGGGCTTCGGATACCGAAGGCGAGAGCGAGATCGGAAGAAATATTATGTTTTATGTTGGTGCTGGATTTCGACCTACGAAATCCGGCCCATAAAAGCCCAAAAAGCTTCTGTCAAACCTAAGCGGAGTCCAGCCCAGGTCGAGCTCATTACAAAGGGAAGTTCGAGTTCGCAGCTCGGTCTTCGCAACGTCGAACTGAGAGTTAGTCAAAGGCATGATCAACTGCTCCGAGATCCGAGGAGCACATGACAGCGCAGATCTCGGAGGCGGTTCAACTCGATCTAGGCTATAAAAAGACGTTAGAGCTTAGGTTTAAGACACGTTTTTCGACCCTAGAAAACTCTTGTATAATCTCTTCGAGATCGAATCACTTGTAAACACATTATTCATCAATACAAATCCAATTCGCCGAGTTTAGATCCAAACTTTACATTTGGTTCATAGATAGAAACTAGCCCACCAAAATTCTTCTCCCTAAATCATACAAAAAACTAGGTGTGCGATTCCGCATCCACATTTTAATTGTTTAATTTAAAACATAACTTTCCATTTGATTTCGATTTCGATTGTTTTCTAGATAATCTCAATGGTGAAATTACTTTGATGATCCCTTCAAATATTTTCTTGGAACAAAGCAGATCGGGGACGAAGAGAAAATCAAACAAAATCATTTTGGAAATTTTCAACATATTAAACCAAAAATATCTGTTTGGCAACTGGAATAACAGGAATAGTAGTTATCCAAGATAAAAATAGACTAATTTGAAGATGTCATTGTTTGGTTACAAAATGTATACTTGTTTTAATAGTATAGAAGTTAAACCAATTATCCGAGCAAAGCTAAAAAAGAAGGTTCGCCCTAATTTGGTCTCTCCCAGGCCCGAGCCCCGAGGCAGCCGCCGCCGATCCCATGATGAGCTCCAACCTCCGTCAATCCTCCTCCGACCGGATCTCCGCTTGAGTTCGTTGCCTTCTCCTCTCTCTCATCCAGTTGTAGTTCGAGGAGCAGATCTCTTCTTCCGACGGTCGGTTCGCCGGTGAGATCTCTTCTGATCTGCTCCTGGTCGAGGTTCTTTGCTCTGCTCTGCGATGGTCTTTGAGGCTGTGCAGATGGTTGTTCTCCAACTTATCTATTCCGCGTCAATGTTTCAAAGCAAGTGTCTCATGTCTCTCTCCCACCTTTGGTTGGTAATTCCTCAGGCGCTGGCGAATCTTCTCCTCCCACCGGATCCGCAGGACACACCAAATCTAGGTTTCTCCATTTCAGACTTTTGGAAGATTTCATTTACAGTCCCGCCGCCGGTCATCGCTTTGCTGTCGAGTCTCCTATCCTCGACGATACGGCCAGTGGCGCTCCCTCTGATTTGCACCGCCGTTCCTACTCCCCTTCGGTTCAGTTATCGGTACCAGCTGCCTCCGCCACCCTTCCCCCATCAAGCTCGCTGCTCAATCTACGAAGAGAAATGGTTTATCGAGCCTTCTCCAAAGACTCCAAGACCCTCGCTGAGACCTCATGTGTTCTCAGCCTCAGGCGTGCTTTGTCTCGCCGGCGGGAGTGGTTACTCCGGCATGGGTTTTCCAGTCAGATGCGTTCCTCCGACATTAACCTCATTGCTCCACCGGCGACTCATCATCTTCTAGGATCGATATCGTCACCTCTCGGCTTCTCCGACGAGAGATTATCACTACAAGAAAACACATTTTTTGCGACCACCAAAAGAGTCCCAAAATGGTCGCAAATGAGTCATTTGCGACCATTTTGGGACCAAAAAAAGTGGTCGCAAATATTTGGTCGCTAAATAAAGTAGTCGCCAAACGGTCTCAAATTTGGGACTGATATGTGACTATAATATCAATCATAATTTAGAGACTGATTTGCGACTATTTGTAAAAAAAATAATTAAAAAACAAAACAAAACAAAAATTCCAAAAAAATATTTTTATTTATTAAANGCGGTCGATCTTCTTCTCCCTCATCGGCGGCGACCTTCCATCTTCGATCTTCTTCTCCCTCCATGGCCAAGATCTGCTCCTCCGCCTCCATATCGAGATCACCACGAACCACCATGACCAAGACCTGCTTCATCTTCATCTTCACTCGCCGAAGCCTCGCCGGCGGATCTGCTCTTCCGGCGCCGCAGAAACACGGATCTGCTCCTCCGGCCATACTCGCGGGCTCCTCCGGCCAGACTCCCAAGCCTCGCCGGCGGTGAGCTTCTCTTCCTTTTCTTCCTTCTCATCGGATCTGTAAAAAAAAGAAAAGAGTTAGATAAACTCAATTAAAAAGGGAAGAGAAGGAAGATTATCAAACCTCGCCGGCGGTTGTGGTTCTGGTGGCTCATGGCGGTGGAGATGATGGATCAAGTTGAAACTTTTGGAAGAAGAAGAAGAAGAAGGAGAGAGAAAAAGAAAATAAAAATCAATTAAAAAAAAAGAAAAAAAAATAAAATAAAACAGTTTAAATCCTCCACCGTTGGATTAAACCAATAAACGGTGGAGGATCTCGATCCTCGTCACAAAGAACTAGCCAATGAGAAACTTTCATTATTTTTGTCATTTGGTCGCAAATTGGTCGCAAATTTGGAACTCTTTTGTGACTATTATTAAAAAAATCGACTGGGTTGCTAAACGGTCGCAAATTTGGGACTATTTTGTGACAATCAAAAATCTTTACCCTAAACCCTAAACTTTAAGAACCTAGAAAGTTTGAATATGACTTTACAATGATTTTGTGTATATAGCAGTTCAAAAATATGTTACAACTTAAAAATAAATAAATTTTGAGATAATTTTTATCTTTCAAAATCATTCCTTATAAAACACATGTAACACTTAGTAGATGTTATGATTAGATTAAAATTTTTGTAAGTGTTATATTTTTTTGTTTATTATCTGATGTTTATGTGTAAGATCTAGTTTACAATTTAATATTTAGAGTTTATGATTAAGGGTTAGAGGTTTAGGGTTTAGAATTTAGGATTTATAAAATGATCATCTTAAAAAAAATTTGTAAGTGTTGAATTTTTTGTGTATTATTTGATCTTTATGTGTAAAATTTTGTTTACAATTTAAGATTTAGATCAAGTTTATGATTAAGGGTTAGAGGTTTAGAGTTTAGGGTTAAGGGTTTGTGGTTTGAGTTTAGAATTTATTGATTTCTATAAAAAAAAATCAATTGGAGTTGCAAATTAGTCCCAAATTTGAGACTATTTTGTGACTACTATTAAAAATTAGTTTCAAATTAGTCCCAAATTGGTCACAAAAACTGGGTTTGCAAATTAGTGTACATGTTACTCTAAACCCTAAACTTTAATAACATATAAGGTTTGAATATCACTTAACAATGATTTTGGGTATATAGATGTTCAAAAATATATTTTACAATTTAAGATTTAGAGTTTATGATTAAGGGTTAGAGGTTTAGGGTTTATAATTAAAGATTTATAAAATGATTATATTTTAAAAATTGTAAGTGTTAAAATTTTTTGTATATTATTTGATGTTTTGTATATTATTTGATGGTTTAGCGTTTAGAATTTTTTATATATTATTTGATGTTTATTAAAAAAATCGAGTGGAATTGCTAAACCGAAGCAAATCAGTCACAAATTTGGGATTAATTTTGCAAGTCCTTAAACAGTCGCAAATTTGAGACCCTTTTGTGACTCCTCTGTTTTGTCGTTAATTTGCGACTGTTTTGCCACTGCATTGCGAGTAGTCGTAAAGTGGTCGCAAATTAGTCACACTTTCGTCCCACTTTTTTGCGACAAAAAAAAGAGTCACAAAAGTTGGTCACAAAAATGTGTTTTTTTTAAGTGTATCTTACCAAGTTGAAGATTTGGGTTTGGCCCATGTGGCTATGGCTTTGGGTAATTTTGTCGAAGGCCCAATAATAAAAAAAATTTGTATCAACAAAGTTACAGCCTTCAACTGATCAGTACTACAAAAATTCGACCATGAGGGTCTATTATGCTCGTCTTCCTCCTTTAGTGGGAGTGATATTCCAGCAGCAACTTTCTCCCTTTGGGAGAGAACCTTGTTACCATACTCTCTTTCTTTGAAAGGGGTTCCTTTTTCGGATTCAATGCCGGAATCTTATGTCAATTTCTTTACCGGTTTGCTATCTTGCGTAGCGGTCTGTATAGGGCCAGAAGATGTAATCGAATTCATTTCGACGGAGTTCGGAGGTGAAGATTGGCTTTTAACGACACACTTCAAAGTGACTAAATTTCAAAAGTGCGGCTTTGCCGGGACACTTCTATCGACGCATTTGGGCTTTAGCTCCAATTCGCTGTCAAACTTCTATGAAGTTCTATCTACTTTAGGTTCTAATGTTTTTCTGCTTTGGTGTAGTTTTCGAAGAGGACGATTAATTCCCTATGTTTGTTGTAGTTGGGAAGCTTATGCTTAATGAAAATCAAGAGTGAACAAAAAACAAAAAAACAAAGTTAAACCAATTAGAGGTACTACTACTACCCCTGTTCTAAAAGTTGGCGATTTTTCCGATTAATCGGACGCCTAGGCGGTGGGCGGAGTAGAGCCGCCGCGATTTCATCTTGGGCGGCGAAGTTAGGTGGATTCCCGATTTATTTCCGCCTTGACCGATTTATGAGACAAATCGGCGATTTATGTTAGTCGATTTTGTCTATTTTCAAGCTTGGATACACTCATATTGACACTATTTTTTGTTAATATGTTAGATCTAGAAAGATTTAGTATAAAAAACCTTTTAAAACGAGTGAAAATGGCGAAACTAGGTGAGAACAAAAAATGCATCAGCTAGGGTTGATGTCACAGACGCAGAGGAAGGAAAAAGAAGATAAAGAAATTACAAATCTACCATTCATTAAAGATGAGACAAAAAAATAAGACAAAAAGATACACTCTAGGCACCGAACGTACTACTTCACTCAGACAGAGTGCACAACCAACTGAGCTATCAACATAGATGATAAACACTTAAAAAATAAAATATTTAATCACTAATTGTAATAATTTTAAAATAAACTCTTAAACATAAAATACTTCCTTCGTTTCATATTAGTTGTCGTTTTTTGATAATATTTCCAATTTTATCTTTACTCTTTTAGCTTATTAATTAGTGTGATCATAGTATATAATACATTAATGAGGGGTAAAACAGAAAATTGAATTTTTTTTTTAATCTACGTAAAACAACTTAGAACGACAAGTAATATAAAACGGAGGGAGTATTTGTTTTCATGTGTTTTATCCAATCTTGAACACAATATTATATTGAAACTATAAATTATAATGGATTAACATGTTAAAAAGACATTAAAAAGGTTAAAAACTAATTCCCGATTAATCTTCGATTTTTCCCGCTAGACGCTAAACTCGACCGTCCGACTAGCGCCTAGCGCAATTTTGAACAATGACTACTACAAAGCAGAGATGGTTTTGACGAAACAACATTGGTAAGTAAATGGGAAATTCTCAATACATTTAACGAAACAAAAGTGTCTTCGTCTCGTGTTTCAAAGTTTCACAAAACTCAACATCCTTCCCAAAGCCCGACCTTAAACATGTACATAAAACGCGCGAGAGAGCGAGAGAGAGCATTGTGGTGTGAAAATATTATCTCAATGTAACTCAAACATGTAAATGAAAAAGAGAAAGGGACATGAGGATGGTGAGCTTGATGAGAGGATGGTGAGCTTGATGAGGATGGTGAGCTTGTAAATGAAAAATATGTACTATCTATCTATCAATGATACACACACGCATACACATCTCTACATTATTATTTAAGAAATCTTTTAGGAAAATAAATTTTATTTTGTGAGCTATTACATATTATGCCATTACAAATAAGAAAAGATAATTGAAATATGAAATGATATAATTGCTTCTTAAAATTATTGATGACAATATGAAAATTATTTACTATTTAATTTCTTAATTATTATGGTATTAATAAATAATAATCAATCTATATATATTCAAAGAAAATATATTCGAGATCTTGCAATATTTTTCACTATGATTATTATATTTTATTTGAATATATATCAAAATAAAAGTTTGAAAAATATTTTACTATTTTATAAAGAGTTAGACACGGGAAAAATGATTTTTTTAAAAGTTTGTGGACTGACTACAAAAACCATAGTCATTAAGCGGTGTATATTAAAGTTATGTTTTCAAAATTATAGGTTTTTACGGATTAGTCCGAATAATATTTTAGTTCATTGCAAAACGGGTTAAGTAGACATATTAGTCCGGATTGACAGTTCTATATATAATCATTAGTTAGACATATTATAAAATTCAAATTAATTTATTTTTTCTTAAATTTCAAAATAATTTTTAAAAAAAATTTATCACACTATATAGATAGTGCGGATTTAATACTAGTATGTATTCATAGTTGATGCATGTTATATATATATATATATAGATCGTCAACTTTGATTGGTGAACTAAAAAACAGTACGAACAAAACGTTAGTTTTTAGTGGTTAGATTTACTATAATAAAATATGAGTTTACGTAACAAGATAAGTTAATTGAAAATCTTATTAAAAAAAAAAAAAAAAAAATCAAAAAGATTCAAGGGGAGAAAAGCTTAATAAAAGTTAATACTATGAAACCAATCATGGTGGTCTCGAAGATTCACTCGGACCAGAGTTGGAATCTTTCTACTGTGATTTAAATTATGGCTTGGGACAAGAAAACCCGAATTTCCACAGGTTCCAGAGATTAGTTTGAGTTTCGATATGAGATTCCCACTTATAACTAACAAAAAAGGTATGCTATGAGCTCTCACACCACTGCTAGTCTTATTTTTAATGTTTTAAAAGTTAAACCAATTAGAGGTACTACTACTACAAAGCGGAGATGGTTTTGACGAAACAACATTGGTAAGCAAATGGGAAATTCTCAATATATTTAACGAAACAAAAGTGTCTTCGTCTCGTGTTTCAAAGTTTCACAAAACTCAACATCCTTCCCAAAGCCCGACCTTAAACATGTACATAAAACGCAACAGAGAAAGAGAGAGAGAGAGAGAGAGAACATTGTGGTGTGAAAATTATTATCTCAATGTAACTCAAACATGTAAATGAAAAAGAGGATGGTGAGCTTGTGATTTCCGTAATCATTTCCGGTTTAGATATGACCGGCCCAGTTTTGGGAGCTGTCGACTCTAGGCATTCTGGTAGTCTCTCTCTTAGCCTCAGCATCAACCTTGAAGGTCGCACCACACACGTCTCCTGAGCTATCCACCCTCGGCACTGGCTTCAGCTCGTTCTTCGGGTGCTCGAAGCTCCTCAATCCTCCCGATGATGTAAAGAAGCAACCTTCAAAACACCAAACCATATATAATAACCATTTAGCCGCAAAATCAATCTAGAGCTTACTTCTTCTCTTGAGAAGTGTTTAGCAAATTGCTCTTACTAACAATTACACCAACCAAAGTCTTGGAGAAATTCAATCTCTTTCTTTTTGTTAATCCGATGTTCTAATGGATAATTATACTTATCTTACACATTTGGAGTAAAGTTGGTTACCTTTAGGGAAAGGACTGTAAGATTTGGAGCAACCTTTCTTCACAATCGCTGTGTCATCAGAAAGAACAAGGTGCCCTTCAGCATCGGTTCCCCAGAAGAACGGCACACTCCCATCAGCGTCCTGCGCATGCATCGAACAAAACAAACAAATCCCAATAAACATATAGTGTTGTTAACATTCAAGATAAGAATAACTTACAAGATCAAGATCAAGAAACGTGCAGATGCTTAAATCTTACAGCAGCAGCGAAGACGGTTCTCTTGGTGCTATCGAAGAGGATAAAGGCAAACTTTCCATGGAAATCTCTGACAACCTTGTCGACAGGGTAAGGTCCTCGATCACGTAAAGTCCTGTACGCCTCAATCACCATGATTGCCTCGTTTGTGATTTTGCTCAGCCCATACTGTTGTCTCAGAATCGGAAGGTTGTCAATGTGTCCTTGGAAGATGCAGAAGATGTCATCCACCACCGCAAATAATCTGTCAAATCGGAGAAGATAATCTAACAAATTAATGCACCAAAGATACAAACAAAGCAAGAGCCACAATTACTTAATCTAGTGTTCGATCTCTTCTTAAATCGGTGACCAAAGCGATCTCTAGTTCCAGATTCTACCAGCATCATCATCAAGCATCACAAGCAAAAACGATAAATCCTAGATCGCAAAAAAGTCAATCCAAGTAAATCTTCAGCGAAATAGCAAATGAGTTTATCATAATCGCAAATCTAATCGATTCGATTCCAGAGAGCAACAAAATCGGAAACAGAAATCTAGAAAACACAGCATTAACCACACTTCAACATAGAGGCAACGATTTCACTAGATCAAAATCACGGAAACAAGAGATGATGAGAATTGTATTCGGACCTCGGAACAAGCGGATCATGGTTATCAAGAGAGTAAGCGAGCAATCCAGATGATCCGAGGTTAAGCGTGACGGAGTTTGGATTTTTGGAAACGAACTGACTCGCTAGATAACCTTCTTTCAAAGCGTAAGAAGGCACAGACGAGTGCGGACTCTGTAGTGCCTCAGGGCTATTCGCCACCGTCTTCTCGAACACAGCGAGCATTTTTTTTTCCTAGTTTCAGAGAGAGATTTCGATTTTTTGGATTAGAGAAAAGAAAAACGGAGGAGACGAGAGAAAAGTACTGATGAGAAAAAGAGAAAAAGACCGGGAAGGCTATAAAGGAATCTTGTAGGGGGTGTGTGTTTCCGATTTTACCCTTGGCTTTATAGACACGTGTCGTGATAAGAGAGAATACAGTTTTGGATATTTGTTTCCCTTTCAGCATAATTAGTAGATTTTGAGAAAGGGAACCTAAAATTATCTGATTTTTAAAAAAGTTATTTACTTGATAAATAAAAATAGTAATTGTTTGGATAAATACTAACGCAATTTATAGCAAATGCTACTAATGATCTTGGAATGTAATTAACTGTTTTTTGGATAAAATTTATAATTAGTCGTTGTGAACAGTATATGACTTAATTACATTGATACATACCTTAAATAGCCGAACAATAAGATTATTCAGAGTATTATTTCTTACCATTTTCTGTAAATATTATAGGTTGATACAGATGCGTTCTCGCGTAATTAGTGAAACTTTCCTGTTTACAAAACAAACAAAAAAAATTAGTGAAACTTTCCGAACATAACGGAATCATTTAATTAGTAACGTATAAAAAATACTTTATTTATGGAAAATCTCGTGGTAAGAAAGAGGATAAGATTTTTAAAAATAATAAAGTGACGTGGCGAGTACGTGCACTCGATATTCTTGATTATAAATATAAATTAAATCGAGGAAAACCACATGGGAGAACAGAAAAGGCAAACAATCAAAAGTCAATCCAACGGTGGATATGTCACGTTTTCGATCGAAACGTATAACCGACTTAAATTTAAAATATTTTTGCGTATTAATGCTTATATTTTTTGTTCGAGTCATATGGGAAAATGTAAATATATTATTCTTTTGTCAACAAATGTAAATATTTTATGAGATATTTGAATCCACCGTTACTTAATCAAATCAAAACATATTTTGTGTTCTAACATTTTCTAAATTTTGAAAAAAATAAGTAATATTTTATCTGTTGAAAAGACGATATTGGTATGTGTACTGTTGATTCGCGCAATACTGTACAGATATACGACTGGAAAATTAAAGCGTGAACAATATACAAAATGTTATTTATTTTCCAATTTTTGTAAAATATTAGTAGACAGATTATGTCAAAAGTCTTGACGAAGTGATTACGGAGGAACAAATCATCGGAGTGAGTGAAATGTGGCTGAATCTATTGGGCTTTTACTTCAGGCCCAAATTATTTGACTTCGATCTCCCAAAGTGACAAGTAGTCTTTTGACAAATCTTTCCAACAAAAATAAAGAAAAACGATTTAATAGAAGTGTCCCACAAAACACAACCCCAATACTTGATAGTTGATACATTTTTGCATCTCTTGATACATGTAGATAGATAAAGATTCAAGACATAATAGATGGTTAAAAAATGGAAAATCTGCCAAACAAATCTTCAACTTTGTCAATCCGGCCAAAAAATATACGATATTTTAGAACGACCAAAAAAACATCGAACTTTGGTTGACTTGCCAATTAATTACCAATGTTTTCGTTGACTCGCCAATTAAGCATACCGTTAGAAAACTTAACAGAATATTTCGTTAAGTAAAACGACGTCGTTTCATCTCGTTTTGAGATTTGCGAAAATGACCCAAAACGACGTCGTTTTGCTTAATTTTGTAAAATTTGAACTCTTCTGGATTCGAATTCGGGACCTCTGGACCGCATAATGGGGTGTTTTGCCATTGAGCCACTGACACTTTCAAATGTATGTCTAACAAAATTTATTTTATAGAGTAGGGATGGGCGTTCGGTTAAACGGTTCGGGTTCGTTTCAGGAAATTCGGGTTTCGGGAAATTTGAAATAAGAAGAATATGTCCGAATGGGAAATTTGAAATTCCAGGTTTCGAGAAATTCGGGTTTTGAGTTTCGAGAAATTTCGGGGAATTTGAATTTCGGTTATGTTTTAAAATTCGGGTTTCGGGAAATTTGAAATTTTGGGGTTTCGGGAAATTTTAAAATTCGGGTTTCGGGAAATTTTAAAATTCGGGTTTCGGGAAATATTAAAATTTTGAAATTTGAAATTTCCCAAAACCCGAATTTTAAAATTTCCCGAAACCCAAATTTTAAAATTTCCCGAAACCCAAATTTTAAAATTTCCCGAAATTCGGGAAATTTCTCGAAACTCAAAACCCGAATTTCTCGAAACTCAAAACCCGAATTTCTCGAAACCCGGAATTTCAAATTTCCCATTGGGATATATTCTTCTTATTTCAAATTTCCCGAAACCCGAATTTCCTGAAACGAACCCGAACCGTTTAACCGAACGCCCATTATGCGGCTCAGAGGTCCCGAATTCGAATCCAGAAGAGTTCAAATTTTACAAAATTAAGCAAAACGACGTCGTTTTGGGTCATTTTCGCAAATCTCAAAACAAGATGAAACGACGTCGTTTTACTTAACGAAATATTTTGTTAAGTTTTCTAACGGTGTGCTTAATTGGCGAGTCAACGAAAACATTGGTAATTAATTGGCAAGTCAACCAAAGTTCGATGTTTTTTTGGTCGTTCTAAAAGATCGTATCTTTTTTTGTCAGATTGACAAAATTGGGGATTTGTTTGGCAGATTTCCCGTTAAAAAATACAGCTAACTTAAATCGCTCTATGAACTCAACCAACAAATTAAAACAAAAAAATTGTATTTCTACTTTATGAGTATTACAAAAATGATCTCATAAACTTTGAAAGTATTGAACCCGGGGTTTTTTATGCCCGGGTTCAATCCTCTTCTGGAACAAAAAAATTAATTTTTAAATATATCTACAGTCTAATTCCATGTGCTGAAGAGATTAAAGGTCGAATGCCCTGAACTCTCACGATTTTATAGAAAACAAAAAAAAAACAATAATAAGAAACATCACAACATAGAGTTTAAGATCACTAGACCAACCACTTGATTAAAGACACATTCATTTTGTAAAATCATACCCAAAAAACAAAAAAAAATTAAAGTATTGATTGAAACATGTAGGGGTTGCTTGGGACTTTCGCTCTGAACTTTTACTTTAGGTTTTCTGGCGGTAGAAAATTATGCCGTTAAAATGTGGTTGTTACTTTTAAACATGTAGATTTTTTTTTATTGAAATATAATATTTATTCAATTTAGAAATATTAAGCGAAACTTTGAAAAAAATAAAAATGGATTTCAAAATAACAAGAAAAAAATAATTCTTAATCAATTAAAATTTATTAGTGATAAATTATATATAAATCTATAAAGAGTTTTGAATAATTTTGGAGAAGAAAAAAAAAAAAAAAGTAAATTTATTTATTTCCTTTAGTTTTTTTGAGAAAAGTCTTTTTTACGTAGCTTTTTCAAAACAAGACAAAATGGGTAAAGTTTGGCTGTATAAACTTTAGACTTCAAAAAAAAATAAAAAATATGTTTAACTAAAAAATAGTTTTGAAAACTGTTAAATACCTTAAAAATCATCAAAACCTAACGCCATCCCGTCTAGTGGTTTATAATAGTGTTGTCATCGTGTCATTATCCGAGTTCATATCCAATAGTATGTGTCAGTTATAAACTCAAAAAGTATGATTGGAATATGTAACATATGGTTTGTATGAGTGTTGTTGTTGAGTCATAATTTGGATTAAATCTGGTAATGTGCGTATGAAGTTTTATACTAAATTTTTTTAAAAAATCCCAAAATACTTAAATTTAATAAAACTATATCAAATGTTCCCCTAAAATTAACACACATCTCCTCACTCAACACGAAACCGTTCCAAATCATTTCACTATCCATCTCCATTTCAACCCCATCTTGTCTTTGATCCTCCATTGAAGCTATGTGAAGCTCATCGCAATAACCAAACAAACCTCCAAATCGATCACCAGTATCAATACTCTTCCGGCTCAGCTTTAACAAACGTTTCATGATCCTCAACCCCATCATAGCTTGAGAAAATCTCTTGCCTTTGCTCTCGATTCTCAATTCCTTGCTTCTTACGTTTCCTTAAGCTCTGCCAGAAACTCGGGTTTCTCAATCTTCTTCAGCAAGAAATCCATCATCATCTCTTGCTTCATCTCTGTGATTTTTAGTTTCTCCTCCATCGAACGAAGAGATGTCTTGACGCTTTCTTGTTTTCGTCTCAGTCTCACCAATTCTATTACTAGAGAGACTTTGTCTCTTCTCATCCCCTGGATCTCTCGTTCTAGTCCGAATCTACTGTTTTTTAGCGACTGCGTTTGCGTTTGCGTTTGAGATGATGTCTTTCTTCTCCTGATGTTCTTAAGGAGATGTCTATGTCCCCTCAGAAAATGCTCATTTGCAAACTCCCATCTCTCTGTATCAATCTTCTTAAACCCCTACAGATCATCAAAATATTTTATAATGAAAAATCAAAGAACCAAACGGGTTTAGCAGATTCAGAACTCAAAATCCGAGCTTTTCCTCAGATAATGATAAATTGATCGATCTATAATTGAAGAAATGAAAAAAATTACACACATAGGTATTGAGTTGTCTAACAAAGCTGGAGAAATTGTTGTGCTTAAAGTATATGGGGAGGCAAATTAGGGCAAAAGTTTCTGGTTCCCAGACAATGAAACTGTTGTTGTCTCTGCTCCATGAAACTATGTTGTTTGTGCTTGAATCCTCCACTATGTTGTAGGTTTTTGTTATGAAAGGCGTTGGTCCTGTTTCTTTGAGACACTCTAATGGAGTTGGAGGGTTATAATCCATTTTATGAACAAAACGAAAATCAAGGGAAAGTGTGACCAAAGAATGAAGAATTTGAGATTCTCTATGGAGAAAAGAGAGAACTGAAGATGGGTTTTTGTCAAAAATTTCTCAAAACTTTAGGGCTCAAAGTTCACATGAAGAAGAGGAGAGAACAGTTGTTGAATGTTAAATCGTAGCTGAAGCCTGAGGATGCTTTTATGCTGTATATTGCTGTCTATTATTTTTGGGAATAAAGAAGAAAATTGTTTTGCTTTTTAGTGTTTTGGATAAGTCTAATTATTAATCTACTTTGATGTGGACAAAGATGATTTGCCCAAAACGGAAATGATAAATTTTCGTGGCATATATCAATTGGACGATGCTAGACTTACTTTGTTTTTGTTTTCTGTTTTCTTGTCTTGTCTCCAAGTTATCATGGAAACCAAGTATATAATATTGCCCTATAATATTTGAATCGTCATTACAAAGTGAAAAGCTCAATAAGTTTTAATTACTAATATCAAGAGTTTTTTTTATCTCAACATAATTTAGGTACTTCTTCATTCACTAATGCATTTTCCATATAACACTTTAACTACCTTCTAAAATCATTATATTAAATATTAGAAACCATATCTAATTTACGAGGTTTCAACGGTTTTGTTTTTAATCTATGTATATCCCGTTTAAAAACGTATTGTTTGAACAGAAAAAATTCATTATATTAGTTAAATAGTAACACAAATGTAGTGAATATGCTCCAATGTTTATAGGCTTTGCTTTCGCATTGAACCTCACTTGACACGTGGTGGTGAATGCATAATTAGGTTTTGTTTGTTTATTTGAAAGTCAGAACGATGGGATTTTTGGTGGAACCCTTTGGAAAGATTTGTGCAGATAAAGAAAATCCCTTGGTGAATTTGACGTATATACAGTCGATTCCATTGAATTGGGTTGGGAGAAAACCGGACCCAACTACACTAAATTATACTGTTTATTAGTAGGCCGGTCCAATATTTCCGAAACCTTATCCAAAATGAAATTCATTTCTTTTCTTATTTAATTTTAATATAGAACCATATTTTATAACTTGAATAATTAAACATTCTCTTTTATTTTATTTTTTCATGATTTTTTTTTTTTTTTTTGTCAATTACTCAAAACGACGTTGTATAAAAAAAACCAAGAAAAATTAAGTCATAATAAACCAGCGGATTTGGCCGATTTGACCGATTAATCCCCAATTTTGAACTCCTAAACCGAAAAAATCGATCTAAATAAGTGAGTATTTTCAATGTTTCAAGTGTTTTTTTTTTTTTATAGATTTGTTGTTTTTTTCAGAAATTTTGTTTTAAAATGTTTATAGTATATTTAAAAGTTTAAACTTAATATCAAATAAATAAAGAGATTTCTAAATACTTTCTATTTTAGGTATTAAAAAAAGCATATCTAGCAGTACAAGCACAAACTATTCGGAAGGAGCCTCTGTTTTTACTGGTAAGGAATAAACAATGTGTACATACAAATACACCACAAAGCATATATTAAAACTTCTTAATGAGCTTCGATGCTTTCTCCAAACTTCTGGGTTAAGCTCTTTATATACTCCATCCTAACCGGATGTTCTTCCTGCGGCCGGTTATATGGTGTCCAAACCGGTTCTCCTACGAACAGCCTCATTAGCTGCAAAACCAAACCCACCATCCATCACAATCCAACAATCATATCTTTTTACATAAGATGAAATATATTTTCCATCTGCGTTTTAGTATGATCTTAGTAGAGAGATTGAGATTTGGCTTTTTATACCTTGATGTAGTTGCTTGTGTCGAGTGTGAACCGGTGGTAGATTCCAGCAGGAAGGACAATGAGATCGCCCGGTTTCATCCAGATTCGGATCCAACGGTCATCCTTGTCCCTAACATCAAAGTAGCCGCTTCCCGCTAGGCAGTAACGAATCTCTTCGTCCTTGTGGATGTGTTCTGTGAAAAAGTTCTTCAGCTTCTCCTCATAGTTACTGACTTTCTCCGGACACAGATCCAGCAAATCCTAAAATAAAGATTGATTACAGGTATAAAAAGTTCTGCTCATCAGTTTATGAGAATTCATATGCATCTATCTCATGGGTTTCAAAGACAAACACCATACAAAATCTTTCCCTTAGCCTAGCTTACTAGAAGAAGAAGGTATTGTGTTATATAGTCCCACTGTCTTAGTGACTATCCTAGTATCTTTTCCGGTTCAATCGTTGTTCTCATGAGATTAACATGCAAATGATATGCAACAAGTAAAAAAAAAAAAGAAACATCAATGGCCTTTTATGGTGAGCATGAGTGAAAAAGAGGGATCAGAAAGACATAATCCGCGTACCATGTAATCGTAACCCCTTGCTTCTCTAATCTTCCTCAGTTCCGAATCATTCTCGTAGTTCTCAGGGTTCAACTTCCAGTATAACACTCCCAGCTCTGCAAAACACAGCACAACTATTGTTAGAGAAATTAATTTGCAAATATTCAGTTTATGATTCTCTTAGATATCCCTCTTGTGTATATGTGATCATTTCCTTAGTTTAAAACTAATTAGGTTTAGTTTCCTTTAGCCTATGTAATAGAGCTCCTAAGTGTATCTTGTAGAATCACAACTCAATACAAGAAAGCAAGAAAGAACACACAAAACAAAACAAACTTCTCCAAACCAGACATAAACTACAACATCATATACACGCCAACTGCAGTTTCAGAACGAAAATATAACTATACAGAATCGTTTTTCCGACGAACATTCCACTTAGAGATTGAGGCGAATATGAAAGCGAAAGTGGAAGCAATCGTTGCAAAGTAAGAGTAAACTCAAGTGAGAGATTTGAAAAACCTGCCAAGTGATCCACACTGAGGAGCTCTTTCGGGTTACGATGATGAGGAAGTCTCTGATCTTCATTGCTATCATCCATAAACCATGCCTGCAATCAACACTTAGCTCAGAAAAATCTTGGCGAATATATTCATTCAATTCCCAACTTTTTCAGCAGCAACAAAGAAAAAAATGAAGCAAACAGAAAAATGGTGAATTCGAGTATAATTTTCTCGGAAACTCGATTATAATTCGACCGATAAAAATCATCACGATTCTCTGTTCTGTAAAAATCAAATCTGACGAATTAGAACGAGGAGAATCATCTTCAAGAAATCCGAAAGAGAAACTAGAATCACTATCACACGAATCGAGTATCGAAATCAGAATCTATAACCTAAAAATCAAAAATCAAAAATCAAAAACAAATTAATCTGCTGAAGAAGGATTAACTCACCTCGAGAGCCATTACTGATCTTCGTCGTGCGAAATGCGAAAGCTTCGATTTCAGACTCGTTAAGAGTGATTAAGGTCAATATATAAGAGAGCTCTTTTTTTGTTTATTTCCATTTTTTTTATTAATTCTGGTTCCAAATTTTTTTAATAATAATAAATCAACTGTTCTTTTTTTTCTTTTTTTTTGTCAGGCATAAAACAATCGTTTTCCGGCCACAATAAAATGAAATAATAATTTTCTGAGGTTCATATTTTTTTCATCTGACTTGAACTAGAAAGATCTATTATCAAATTCCAGATATGAATTTTATATTTAAGAACATTGAAAATGATCTTAACACGAAAGAGATCTTTAAAATCTTTGAGTATTATGAATATCTAGTATTAATTATTAACAAAATTAGTTTTGGTAAAAGTTAATTTCAAAATTAGGTGAGTAGAAAAGATAAATAAAATTAAACTATAAATATTCTTTTCTATTTCAAATAATTACGTACAATGTCATGGATTTGAAAAGTGTTAAAAACTGTGTTAGCAGTTAATAAAGCCGGCGACACTGTTTGCCGACACTGTTCATTTAAAAATCGACGATACTATTCATCATCGGAATAACAATAATATCTGAAACTTGTAACCTGCTAACATAGTATATTAACGTGCTAACAATAATATCTGATACATGTAATAAGTATCAAATATTTTTGTTAGTACGATAACAAGTCTCATATATTATTGTTAGCATGCTAACATACTATGTTAACATGTTACATGTATCATATATTATTGTTAGCACGCTAACATACTATGTTAGCACGTTACATGTATAAGATATTATTGTTAACACGTTAAAATGTATCAAATGTTTTTGTTAGCACGTCAACAAGTATCATATATTATTGTTAGTACGTTAACATACTATGTTAGCACGTTATAAGATTCAGATATTAGTGTCATTCTGATGATGAATAGTATCGCTGTCTTTTGGATGAACAGTGTCGACGAGATTATCAATGAACAGTATCGCCGACTTTATTAGTTTCTAACACAATTTTCAACAGTTTTAAAGTCAATGACATTGTATGTAATTATTTAAAATAGAAAATGATATTCATGGTGTAATTTTTTTTTCTCCTATTTACCTAATTATTAATTATTATCTGAAAGATCCTAAAATCTTGGAAACCAATATAGGAGATATGTTAATAACTTAATACTCCATTAACTCATATTTTAATGTCTTTGTATATTATATATTCTTATATTTGTTCGTGTTTAGGAGATTTTTTGTTTTCTCGGGGGCAAGTCTCCTACAAAACAAGTAGAAGTGTGAAGGCCCGAAAAACACGATGGAAGAGTGTTTTCTGATGGCTCTCTGATGCCCAAGTCAGAAAACGTATAAAGGAAGACCACAGAGTGGTGAATCGGAGAACGAAAATAGTGATCGGAAAATGGGGTGAAGGAAGATGCCTATTGGGTCCAAAAGAAAGGATGGATCCGCAATGGACTTTGAAATGTGGGGTTTTTTGGTGAAAGAAAAGAAAACAAGAGTGTTGATACCAGGGATTGGACTGTCAAGGTTGTCTGGTCCAGTGTGTTCCAGGATCTGGCCGCCGCTAATCTTCTATTCATTTTTTATTCCCCTTGGTGCAGCGGCCTTTGATTTTTCCTTTTGTATAGGCCCCTTGTTTGCTTTTTTTATGAATGGATTTTTTTTTATTATTGCGACCTTCGTTGATTTGCCCCATTTGATCATCTACTTTATGGATCTAGAGCGCGTTAGTTCACTTTTTTCTGCTCCGTCGCCACCTCGCCTTCTTCCATCGATTTTTGGGTCGAAGCCGGCTCGTCTTCTTCCGATCCGCAAGAATCCATCTTTTCTCTTCACTCTCTAGTCTTTTCCTTTTCGAACGATTCGGCGGATATATCGTCATGTAGCCTTTTTCCGGGTCTCTTGCCCAGATCTAGGCTAGTTTCCGGTTGAGTTTAGTTTTCTGACTTAGGAGAATATGCCCCCCCTCCTTCTAGCGCAAAATTGTTTAGGGGATTTTTCGTCCTCTCGGGGAGACTGTAAGTCTCCTACAAAACAAGTAGAACCGTGAAGGCCCGGAAAACACAATGGAATGGTGTTTTCCAATGGCTCTTCGACGCCCAAGTCGGAAAACGTATAAAGAAAGACCACAGAGTGGTAAATCAGAGAACGGAGAGAGTGATCGGAAAAAGGGGTGAAGGAAGATGCCTATTGGGTCCGAAAGAAAGGATGGATTCGCAATGGGTTTTGAAAGGTGAGTTTTTTGTTTTGCAAGAGAAGAAAACAAGAGTTTGAGTGAGTGAGCTTCACGGTTTAGGAACAACCGTGAAGGTGACCGGAGAATGGTCGGAAGTGAGATTTTGAATCTAGGAAAGAAAGGAAGCTAAGTGTTTAGAAGTAACATGCACATTGATCTCACAATAATCTATATGAATTATGAGAGAAAGTGTCAACCCCCTTCTCGTTGGAGAAGAGGTGATATTTATAAAGTTTTACCTCACCCGGGTTAGTATGACGGGTCGGATCCTTGCATGTCGGGTTGTTGGGTCGTTGGGTCGGATATCGGATCCGTTGAATGGATCTTGTACCTAGAATGCGTCTGATTTCTCACCTACTTTCTTTGGCAGTTTTCGCTGCTAATCGACCAAGCCTTGCTGCGTCGCCATCTCTCTCAGTGTACGGCCTTGGAAGCATGGGATTAGGCGCGGTATGGGCATCTCCCTACAGTTGCTCAGAGTGTTATCACTTTCACCTATCAGATGTGAACAGAAGACATTAATTGCACGATCCGTGGATTGCCAGAAGCATGTGTGTAAGAGCATCACCAATGGTGAACCCCTAAGAGGGGTTCTTAGGAATATTTTATGATTAAAATGTGATTAATTTAAAGTTTAGAACCTCTTGAGGAGTTCTTAACTTTTTTTATCCTCCAATGGGAACCTCATTAGGGGTTCTAAAAAAAATTAATTTTTTTTTTAAGTATAATTTAATTAGTTTAAAATTATAAACATACTATATTTTATAAAACCAAAATTATATTGCATTTCATAAAATTTAAAACATACAAAATATAGATATTGAAATCATAATACGTTTAGTTGTAATCTTGAGGGGTGCCAAATTTGTGTGCCATATATGCTCAACCAAATCAGCTTTTAATTGTTGATGTATTTTTCTATCCCGAACTTGATTTCGAATGCCGATCATATTGCTGAGATTTGTAGGCATATATGTAGAATACATCATATCCACTTATGAAGTTCTGCTTCCTTCTCCTTGTTCGAATTCTGATATATCAAACTGAGTGTATCCATCTCGTTCGTTTTCTACTATCATATTGTGTAGTATGATACATGCTCTCATAATCTTTCCTATTTTTACCTTATCCCAAATAAGAGCTAGATTTTTGACAATGGCAAACCGAGCTTGCAAGACTCCAAAAGCACGCTCGACATCTTTACAGACAGCTTCTTGATATGTTGCAAATAAGGATGCTTTCGGACCTTGAGGAATTGGAATAGATTGGATAAAAGTTGCCCATTTAGGATAAATTCCATCGGTGAGATAGTACGCCAAATGATACTCGTGTCCGTTGACCAAGTAATTCACTTTTGGAGCTTTACCTTGTAATATATCATCAAAAACTGGTGAGCGATCAAGAACATTGATATCGTAAGGTACCTGGAGGTCCAAAAAACGCGTGCCATATCCAAAGATCTTGTGACGCTACAACCTCTAAAACGATTGTTGGTTTTCCTGATCCACGTGTATATTGCCCTTTCCAAGCGGTTGGGCAATTATTCCACTCCCAATGCATACAATCGATGCTTCCTATCATCCTGGGAAATCCGCGTATCTCTCCAATATCGAGTAGTCGTCGAAGATCTTCTGGTGTGGGTCTTCTTAGGTACTCATCTCCAAACAAACAAATTATTCCTTGTACGAAATTTTCCAAGCATAAAATTGCAGTACTTTCACCGAGCCGGAGGTATTCGTCAACCACGTCAGCCGCACAACCATATGCCATCATACGAATTGCTGCTGTACACTTTTGTAGTCCAGAGAGACCGAACCTTCCGGTAGCATCTCTTTTTTGTTGAAAGTAAGGAACTTCATTGGAGAGTCGATCAACAATATGCATGAACAAGGGCTTGTTCATTCTAAAACGGCGCCGAAATAGAGACGAAGGGTATGTTGCATCTTCAGTAAAATAATCATTTCATAAGCGGTTGTGGCTTTGTTCGCGTTCTCTTTCAATATAGGCGCGTTTCTTCTTTGGCTTTGTTGTTGCATGACGATCAAGTACGGCATCGAACATATTATCGAATTTTTGATCGAAGACTTCATCAAAACTTTCATCAAGCGATTCGTCGAAAACATTGTTTGAAGAAGATGCCATATTTTTGTGAATTTGTGTTTTTTTTATGGAGCTTTGAACATTTCTTCCAACAAATATGTGGCTTGCAAACTCTAAAAAATATCGACGTTTGTGGCTTACAATGCTCTCATAATATTTGTGGTTTACAATAGAAGAAAACATAACTAAAATGGACCCTCGAATGATCACATCACAACACGGGAAGGAAAACCAAACTTGTCTCCTTCCAACTCAGATCTTGTCACCATCATCGCCTTAACTTATGGTTGCTTCTTCGGGGCAAGCTCCTAATTATGAAACAGATAAATCGTAAATTAAGCATATGATACCTTTCAACATAATTGTTTATGATGCAATTCCTACCTCATCCGAGGAGGAATCTTCGGAAGAAGAGCCATCTTTCGTCTTAGGCAGAGGCTTCTTGACAAGGTCTTTCTTAGTCTAAATGTTCACAAAAGTAAATAAATTTAGCGTGAATATAGACAGAACATTGTCCATACATTAAACTCAAACTTAACAAAAAGGTCATCTTACGACAACTTGGTGACAAAGACATGAGCTAAAAGTTCATACAACAAAACACATCAAACATCATTCATTCAAATAACACATCAAAGTCATAGCAAGAACACTTCAAAGTTCATTCTACAAAAAACACATAATATTTCATACAAAAAACACATCAAACATCATGCCTTATTACACGGCATAGTTCATAATTATGACAAATGCCAAAAGGGACTTTAAGTTTATGACAACATGTCAGTAATTAGCTTGTTCTTCAGAGCCATTTCGAAAGTGGCTTTGTTTTTGCAAGGAGACTGTCAAGCAATTTATGCTTAGAAAGCTTCTCTTTCATTTCCAAATCCTTCCGCTTTATCTTCCACATGCTCTGCAACTCCTGCAGTGCATTTCCTTCATCGATACCACTGGTTGTCTTGTTCGCAGCCCTTTTACCGTTAGCCTTTGATGCCTTAACACCCGGAGGACGAGCCATTGCTACATCCTCTCCATGGCTTACCGATTGGGAGCTTGAAGACTGTGCAGAATCCTCCTCAACCTTCCTTTTTTTCGACCTTCCACCATCTATAGCAGAAGAAGCAGAACACCATTTTTGGTCATGCCGAAGCTCCCTCCATGCATGCTCAAGGGTGAACTTGATCTGGTGGTCGTTGAAGAAGATTTCATGAGCCGCTTTCATAATATCATTCTCATTCTGGCCACTTGATTTCTCTTTCATTGCAGCCTCATAGCATCCCACGAACTTGCATACTTGGTCATTCAACCTCCCCCACCTTTGCTTACAGTGAGAGGCCTCTCTTTTTTGCACACCATCGAGCTGTGGACTTGCGTTAAAATACGCTTGAATGCGTTTCCAAAACGCCCCAGCTTTTTGCTCATTCCCGACGACTGGATCCTTGCTAGTGTTCAACCACGCACTGATGAGCACCACATCTTCTTTGGGGGTCCATTTCCATTTTTCTTTACGCTCCTCAACACCTACACTTGGATCGTCAGTGCATTGGCTACTAAACAAAGGCACTTCAGACGATCCGAGATCTATAGTAGGCGAGAAACTCTCATATTGAGCCGGGTGAGGAATGTGGTTGTCTTGTTGACTAGTTAAGAGGTTTACAAAGCCTTGAGAGTTGCTATATGGATTCGTAGAATCCATAATCTAGTTTTAGAGGGATTTTTTCGGGAAGGGTTATGGTTTAAGTGTTCAGGTACAGATGAACACTATAATAAATAGAAGGGTTAGGTTTAAGTGTGAACTTAGAAGTTATGGTTGTGTTTATGTGTTTAAGAAAGGTTATGTTTAAGTGTGACATGACAAGCATTGATCACAAAGAGCTTTAACTCTTAACCTAATCTAAAACCACTATGCATTGATCACAAAGACCTTAAAGTCTTTACCTAATAAAAAGCTAACTAGCAAATTAAACATTGTCTTACTACATAACTTCATCAGGAACATTACTAGAACATAGAGAATAGCTGCAACTCATTTCTTCTACTTAAACATATATGAAATGGCTGCAAAAACAAAAAGGAAACACAACAGCAAATAGCGATCACCTTGGTTTGCATTTTGCTCCTTCAGCCTTGAAACTTCTCATTGAAGCAGTCTTACCTCTTCCTTTATTTCTCCAATGGTGGGATCAAATGCTTGAAGTCTGTCAAGCCTAAACAGCTTCTCCCTTTGCTCTTCAAGCTCTCTCTGCACGATGGAGATTTGCTCTGTCACACCCTCATCCCACCATTTCCATATATGTTCTCCACTCGCCTACATACATGTGTTAGTTTTATCAAACATTTTCAAACAAAAAAAACCCTTCACTCATCGACAATAATGGGATGAACTTACCTCTTTAAACCATTCTGGACAACTATAGTACGTGCGTTCAGGAGTCCATGTCTCTTCACCTGTCGACGATTCAAGCTTCATCTGCCGGCCACAGAAACATTTCTCAGGAATGCCATAATTTGCATCCGCATATGCCCACCCCAAGTCCATTTCTGGTCCTTCGGATGACGTCTCGCTGTAGCTAATCGGCATTCTCTGTAAACCAGTAAACCCTAATTTTCAATCTCAATTTGAATCACACCAAAAAAAATTTCCCCAAATCAGTAAACCCTAATTTTTAATCGCAATAACCAAAAAATTAACAAAAACAACAACGAAAACGTGCATGAATTCGTACCTTGACAAAGCGATTGGAGAAAGCAGTCTCGATTTGGTCTTCAAACTCTCCGATTTGCTGTGCTCGAATCTCGCCAGAAGAAAAGAAAAACGTCGGCCAAAAATGAAGAGAAGAAAAATGGTCGTCATAAATTGTCGAGAGAAGGAGAGAGACTTTCCCAATTTTTTTTTACCAAAAACAAATGCATACTCGACACATGTCTTAAAAACCTCATTAAGAACCGCTTCTAAAAATCCTTCCCTAAGGATCAGTTCTTAAGGAAATTGGGTTTTTTCATTTATTTTTGATCCATTAATACTTAAGAACTCCACTTATGAACCTCCCTTGAACCTCCATTGGACATGCTCTAAGTTTGATCATATTCTGATTGTTGATTGGAGGGAAAATGCAAGTATTGAAATAACTATTCCCGCCTAAATGATTTGCGTACCTAGCCCAAATCCCTCGATACCAGGGATCGGGCTGTCAAAGATGTCTGGTCCAGTGTGTGCATTACTCCCAGTACTTGTGTGGATTACACTTTCTCGACCCTGACCTCTCCAGATTATTGATCTTCGGATGAGGTAAGGAAAGAATAACCGCTCACTCCTCCTGACCACTTAGTCTCTGGTCTCCCCGTACCTGACAGTGTGGCATGCACTGTCAGATACGGGGAGCCAAAGACATGTGGCCTTAGCCGGGTCTCTTGGTTCTGTAGGTTTCAAGGCTCGGTGCAAAAGCCCGGGGTGCTTGAGTAGGCCCAAGCAAAATCCAGTTTGACCCATAAACAACACGTTGTAATACGTAATTCGTCCACGTAGGAAGAAACGTATTTATCCCAAACAGTTTGTATATGTTTTATATATGTATCAATATATTGTTTTAATAGTATATATTGTGTACCAATTCTTATTCAGTTTAATTTGAAAACACAATTACTTTCTTACAAACAAAAAAATGAAATCTCCAAATTTCTTTCTTTCTTGGTCGAAAAATAATAAATGAAATCTCCAATTACTTTTTTATATATGAATTAAATTTTATACTTCTTAATCATTTCAAACCCGGAAAAAAATCCCACATAAACTTTTTCCCCTGGCTATAATAATATCCCCAACTCATCTCATTCTCATGATTCCACCAAACAAAAAGGTAAAATAAAATAAAAATAACAAAGAAAGAAAAAAAAAATGTCCTCTTCATCAAGAAACGCCTTTGAGGATGGCAAATACAAAACAGATCTCTTAACCGTGGACTCATCGTCTCACTGCTGCAGAACGACGACGTCTTCTTCTCCGGCTCCGCCGAAGCGTCTGTTGATAGCTACGCCGGTGGAGGAAGGAGAATATCCGGTGGTGATGCTCCTCCATGGTTACCTTCTCTACAACTCCTTTTATTCCCAGCTTATGTTGCATGTCTCTTCTCATGGCTTCATCCTCATCGCACCTCAGGTTCTATTTAATTTTATAATAATTACATTGATTAACGAACTAATTAGCCAATAAGATTACTTTTCAGTATTGATTACAATATGAATAAGTTATCTATAACTCACCTGACTGGAATGCATGTTGCCACGTTTCACTGCGTTTTTTTTTTTTATTGTTTGGTTCTTTTTTGTTTTTGTTAAATTTTTTTTATTGAAATGATTTGTTTTTGTTAAATTTTATTTTTTGGTTCTTATAAAACCTTCGACAAGAAGAAAAGAAATAACAAAAGATGCAAATCGATGGGTCCACTTGATGTGCTATTCTGTGTTTTTGTTTTGTCTCTAATCAATTGGTCTAATGAAATAAAATCTCTCGAATTCTCTAAAAATTATATAAATTTGTAATCAATTTTTTGGTTATGCATGTGATATTCAATAGTTATATAGCATCGCCGGACCGGACACGATGGACGAGATCAAATCAACGGCGGAGACTATGGATTGGTTATCCGTCGGACTTAACCACTTTCTTCCACCACAAATAACACCAAACCTAACCAAATTCGCACTCTCCGGCCATAGCCGCGGCGGCAAAACTGCTTTTGCAGCCGCTCTAAAGAAATTCGGATACTCCTCGGATCTAAAGATCTCGACACTGATCGGTATAGATCCAGTCGATGGAACAGGGAAAGGGAAACAAACCCCTCCTCCGGTTTTAACCTATGAACCAAACTCATTTGACCTAGACAAAATGCCTGTTCTAGTGATTGGTTCGGGGCTTGGTGAAACTGCCCGGAACACGTTGTTCCCACCGTGCGCGCCTCCTGGAGTGAACCACCGAGAGTTCTTCCGGGAATGTCAAGGTCCAGCGTGGCATTCTGTCGCAAAGGATTACGGGCATTTGGACATGCTTGATGATGATACAAAGGGGATTAGAGGGAAGAGTTCTTATTGTTTGTGTAAGAATGGTGAAGGAAGAAGACCAATGAGGAGATTTGTTGGTGGAACTGTTGTGGCGTTTTTGTTGGCCTATTTGGAAGGAGATGATTGTGAATTGGTTAAGATCAAAGATGGGTGTCACGAGGGTGTTCCTGTCGAAATTCAAGAGTTTGAGGTTATAATGTAAACTAATTTTTCTTTAGGGATTGGTTTTCCTATTTTCTATATAGATTAGTCGTTTTTGTTGCTTATGAAGTTATAATGTATACTCTTTACTTAAGTGACCTTTTGGCTCATGGGATTAACTCGATCACGAGTAAACAATCGAAAACTTGAAAAGAAGTCCACACAGTTTTCTTTACATACTACAATCACCCCAAAAGAAACAAAACATCGATTTCGCCCCCTGAGCTCCTCCGATTTTCCCATAGCTTACAAAACGAACATATTGTGTAATTTACATATTCTTCTGGTACAAAGATCTTAGTTGTTTTGAATTAGATGGTTTAGACCCATTCTCTGTTCTATGCTAGAAAACAAAAAAACACCCCGAGAAAAAGAGAATACAAATTCGCCCCACTAGTTTCCATTTTCATTCCAAATTTACCCCCAAGAGTGTAAGACTACCTTAATTCAACATTTATGTCTCCTATCAGAAGCAATAGAAAGAAGCATTGAAACACCTTGTGTCCAAAGATCATATTCCCTTTGGCTTTTGCATTCGAATTCAATCACTCTTTTCTCAACCGTCTTCAGCCCGAAATACCTTAAATTCTCTCCACCCTCCAGCAATTCCCGGCCAGGCCACGCCGGTACTCCCTTGACCAATTCCACCACCACATCTATAATAGATCAATACATCACAAATACATCAAATTAGAAAACAATATGTTTTCAGTTATAGACCAAATTTAAGACTATTCTACAATAGACATGTCTAGATAGAATTATCATTAGACTACCATTACTTTTGGTTTTCATGATCTATTAAAAGACAGAAAAAAAGAAAGAGATGTGTATTCTAAGCTGATTAATTAATCTTTTCATGAAAGTTTGGAACTGTCTTTAACTTTACGATCTAATAGTCTCTTAAACTTCAAAAACTATTCCAAAGTTAGTACCTTTTTGACCTTTTGATCTATCGGGTTCGTAAAAAAACAAAGAAAGAGTAAGAGATAAGCAAAGCATCACAATTTCACTCACTCTTTTTCTTCTTTGTAATGGTCCCAGCAACATGTTTGCTTTTCATCTTCAACATTACCTGCGCATTGAAAATAAAATGCATATATAAAAAACAATAAAAATTTATAATATAATTTCCACAATATAGGTCGATAAAACATAGAATAATTCCATATCATATTTACCTGTTTTGTTCTATTTATGTATACAGAAACAACTTTCCAATGAAGATCGCCTGAAAAAAATATGAATCGAAAATAAAAAGATTGATATAACATTGGTGTACTCAAGAACTCCTTCTAAATTGTAACGATTTAAAGATATTAACAAACCTTTGCGGGTACGTTTAAGCAATTCGCAACCTTTAGCTAGCAATTCTCTACTACAAATTCCAAGGAAATTATCTTCCGGAGCTAAAGCGCCTCGGTAACCGCCGCCTACACCGCCTTTCGGTATCCCCTTCTCCACCGGAATCACCGCCGCAATGTTCCATACCTCCTTAAATGCCCTCGCCTTCAACGTCGCAGCTCCTCTCAACGCTACGCACATTAAAAAGAAAAAAGGGTTTAACCAAGAATTAATACATTTCACCAACTCATGATGGTATAGAATTTGGTATGTGAGTTTAGTTTCATATTCGAATGTTTCTATTGCGATTTCAATCATAACTAGCCATTATGATATTTTAAATAGCAAAAATAAAAAGAAAGCTAATACATTTTCCTAAAAATTTGTATAAATAATATTTTTCTTACGGTGCAACAAAAATGATATGACACTAGAACTATACCTGTGGCTGCGGCGGCGGTCAACGTCATGATATCTCCGGCGGAACGAACGTTGACCGCAGAACTAACAACGGAGGCTAAGTGCTCACGATCGGCTCCCATAATCTCTGCGGCTTCCACACACTGAGCCGCCACCAAAGTCGCGGCGGAAGCCACCGCTGAGTCAGTTTTGGCCACTTGCTCGTCGTTTCCAGAACTCGACTGAGAGGCGGTGGCTACAGCGATTGCAGCCACCGCGGCGGCCACGCCAGCTACAGATACAGCCGCGTGAAGCTGTGCGTTTTGTGCACGCGTCTCCTCTCTTTTCTTTTCCCTCCGGTCTTTCAGCCACCGGCCGACAGTTTTAGATCCTCCGGAACCGGCGGATGGACCACGAATGTGCCCATTAAAAGATGGACTTACACGGTATAATTGCTGGACCAATATTTTAAAATAAATACACGTTAAACAAAACCGGTCCTAAACGATTATGGATCAAAGATTAAAAGATTTTCATAAAAATAATATTTTTTTTGCTCTTGCCGAATTTTTTAGCTGAAACGAGTAAATTAATTTTTGTTTATTTTTCAATAATTGTATAATATAATACAAATGTACCATTGAGAAAAAATTGAAGTATTTTATATCAATTATTTTCAATAATAAAAGGCTGTCGAAAAAAGAACCGTATAAAACATAAGCCAGCCCATATTTGGGTCCTAAATCATAAATGCTAAACAACTATTTTTATCCTCAATAAATAAAATCATATTTTGATATTTCATAATTGAAAAAATGATGTGGAAAATCGACCATCGTGAATATAGGCCAGCCCATATTTGGGTCCAAAACCATAAATGCCAAAACTACTATATTTTTCCTAAATAAATACAAAATCGAACGACTTTTTATTTATTAATATTAATAACATAAATACAACAACAAAAAAAATAAAAATGAAAAATGAATAAGACAGATAATAATACTGCTCAACTTCTAGAGATTTGACAGAGAAAATGCTTTGGAGGAAGAGAAAGCCTGAGCATTGTGTTCCTCAGTTTTTTCTTACTCTACTGCTTCTCCTTACACTTTAGCCTTTTTGTTTTGTCAACGTGTTTTATTAATTTTCAGTATAGACCCATATTTTCGATCCATCTCACAGATTTAACCCACCTAATCTTAATTTTAACACATTAGTCCAAAACACTTAACAAATCATAGATTCAGAAGTCAGAACAATCCAACCCACTGATTAAGGTATAATTTTTCTTGACAAAGAAAATCCTTCTTTCCATTAGATTTTGGATTCCGGTTTAGTGTTTCTAAAACCGGTTCAAGAATTTTAACTAACCTTAAAGTCGTCGATGTCGGAGGGAGAGATCGGAGGGCTCTCGGTGAAAGAACTATGTGAAAGTCTCCCTGAGGTCCGTGGCGATGAAATCTCCGGCTGTTAAAAAAAAATTATTTATAAAAATATGATTTTTTAAAAAAAAATAATGGTGAAGTAAACTGTAATAGGAGTTTATGATGTTAGTATCTTCATATAAATAATATAATAGTGTATGATTCACGTGACAATATTTGTTAGTGAGATTTCTAAAATTTTTACTCGGAAAATAAATAATTTATGAGAATGGCTTATTATTTCTTCATAATACGACGTCGTTATGGAAGTGAATACTTACAGACTGAGCCATGATACGTTCCATGACCATTAGAGAAGTCTCAGAGGAAGCGAAAGAGAAAGTGTTCCCAGAAACGACGCAGTTTTCTTCATCATCTTGCGGTACCAACGTGACGTCAGAAACGCTTTGGATATCGGAGAAACGCATTTGCGGCGGTTGAGAAGTCGGAGACGCGACGACGGCTCTGGAAACTTCAGTTGCGGAAGCGCTCCACGTGCGTGACAAAAACTCCATGGAATCTAACGGCGTTTCAGGCGGTTTAAACGCCGGATTAAACCTCCATTGTTCTCCATGCGTTTTACTTATATCCATGTTAAGAGAGAGAAAGGAAGAGAGAGAATTTGAGAGAATGGGGAAGTTGTGTGAAAGCTTTCGTGGTATTTAAAAGCGGACATGAGATATTTGATTAAAGCGGTTGAGGTAAATTTAGCTGCAATAATCGTACGGTTGGATTTGATTGTTGTGCCAAATTGACACGTGGAATTATCTTATTGGCTGAGTTTAAAGTTCTTTAGTTTCACTACAGTGCTACTTTCTGGCTGTTCTTGATTAACTCCGAGTTCGGCTTAAAGAAATAAAATAAAAAAACACAATCAATTGATTAGTAATTACTACTCCTTATTAATTAAATCATGAATGCCATGCTCCATAATAGTCGATGTTTAAACAAAAAAATTTTGTTTCATTTTAACTGATATTTTACATTTTCAATGTAAAATTAAAGTTTTTATATTTATTTTTGACCATTTATATTCTGCA
>PKMM01003507.1:1459743-1473385 GCA_002933915.1 Eutrema heterophyllum | reverse complement strand
ACGAAGGGTTTCCAATCCGATTCAGCTTCTACGTTCTTCATGAAAGTCGTAGATATATGAGTTAGCTCTTGATTTGTTCTTGATTTGGTGATTAACAAAGTGATTAGTGCCACGAGAGTGGATTAGTCATAATTGTGAATTCCATGTTCTAGGATAGTGTTTAATTCAATCTAAATCATCATTGTTTGTTCATTAATCATCTTCGTGATAGTTAATTCATTTTCCAACACTTCTAGCCTTTGTTTTCTTTCTTGCATTTTACTTTCTTAATCTAAAAACATAAAAACCCAAAAACATTTGCTCTAGCTTAGGAAGGTTCATGTATTCTTAGTGCATTGATCTTAACCCCTATGGATTGACACCTCTTATGCTACAATGACAAGCATAGAGAAATTGATATGAACTTAACACAAAAATCTATTTATCAGACAAACTCTTCCGTTTTTTTTTAATTACACATCTGTTTTGCATTTCTTTGTCAGGATTCATCAGCTTGGATTGTGGGTTATCCCCTAACCAGTCTCCATATATCGAACAAACAACCAAATTGAATTTCTTTTCTGACGACGATTTCATCCAAGGTGGAAAGCGTGGTAGAATCGCAAATGAATGGGCTTATCGCTATAAACAGTATAATGCTGTGAGATATTTTCCAGAAGGAACACGACATTGCTATAATCTGAGTGTCAAGCAAGGCATCAATTATCTAATCAGAGCTGGATTCGTATATGCTAACTATGATGGCCTTAATATACATCCAACATTCGATGTATATGTTGGGCCTAATTATTGGAGGACGGTGCATCCCGATACCCCTAACGGAGAATTCGACTTTGAGATCATTCACATGGCAAGGTCAAACTCCTTGCAGATTTGCCTTATCAAGACAGGAACAACTACACCTTTCATTTCGACCTTGGAGCTACGGCCTTTAAGAAATGATGCTTATTCCACGCAATCAGGTTCCTTGCAACTCGTATATCGGCACTACTATGACCGCGACATAAGGACCATACGGTATGTTAACTCTTAGCAATCTTCTTATATGCCAAATTGGGGAATTGGTTTGGATGCTAAATTGCGAAATCATATTTTTTTTATCCATAATACTTTTTTTAACTGTTTATTTATCGAACAAATTCTTTGATCATTTAAAAAAAATATTAATTACACATGCCTTCTCCAATTTCTTAGAAAAATTCTATAAAAATACACCAACTAAATTTTTGTTAATTTCAAATTTTAAATTTTCTAAAACATTTTGGAATTTTTTGGAATTTTAACTTTTTAAATGTAGTTTGGATTTGTGTTTTTTTTTTGGAAATTTAATATATTTTATTATGTAAATTTTAATATTTTAATAAAAAGTTAACGATCGTTAATATTTGGTAAGGTCGGTGGAGTTAAATGAGTACAATTTAGAAGTTGATGCATTATGAAGAACCCAAAATTAGTGGGTATATTTTTGGGGCGTTGGAAAAAATCGTGTATTACAATGGTAGCAAGAATTTAGTTGTGTATTTTTTTCTTATGAAATTTAATATAAATTGAATTCCATAATTTTTTTTTTACCAACAGACAAACAAAATAAATTGTATCCAAACACAACATTTAAATGCAAAAACCGGTTTTTAAAATGAAACATATTTAGATGATTGATATATCATGGTTTTTACCCCTTTTAGGCCATGATATAGGTCCGTTTTATAGAGTCTTTCTACTATTTTGTAGTGTTTTAGAGTCTTTTACAGGTTTTAGCATGTTTGGAGCATAATTGGAGATATTGGAGCTTTTTGGAGCAAAACAGGAGTTCGTGTGCTGAATACCCGATTTGGAACTTCGGTGTCGATCGACACTGCTTAGTATCGATCGACACCCATCGCAGCAAGACACGATTTGCGAATTTTATGAAGAGTTGAAGAATTGCAAAATTGCCCAGAAGACTTTGTTATTTACAATTAAGCCCAAAACGTGTTTTAGCATTATAATTAGGTTTTCAAGCCACTTTTGTTGAGGAGACTTGATTAAGCTTGATTTTACTTTTGTTCTGGTTGAGAGAGATTTCTGAGAGAGACAAATCTGAACCTCTTGTTTTACTCTTCTGTCTTATTTTATTTGATGATCTATTCAATCATGTTGTTGATCTCAATCTCCATGTCTGAGTAGTTCTCTTGTTAGGTTCAGGGTTCTCATAAGGGTTTTCTCTGAATGTTAGGTTGAATTGATTGATTAGGATTCACAATCTGAATTAGGTTCTTCGCCTTAGGTTGTTCCCATAGCTAATTCTAGGTTGACGAATCTGGAATTTAGATCTTAGGATAATTGGTTAGGCACGAGAGTGCGATTAATTACCTGACAGAACCTATGTGAGCAAAATAACTATTCGCAAAGAGATTTGGTTTAGTTGTTTTGCGAACAGATCAAACCTGAACTAAAAGCTGGTTTAGACTTTAGGATTCGCAAAGAGATTTGGAATTCTAGGATTTAGACTTAGATAGTTTTCGCAACGAGAGTTGGTTAGCTGTACTTTAGTGATTTGAGTTCAAGAACTGCGCTAAATCTGAATCATGTTAGTTAGTTTACTTACATTCATTGAATTCCTGAGAAATACCCTGAGCCTAGCTTCTTTCCCATTGATTTACAACTCATTTAATTTACGAACTTGCTTTCAATTATATCTTTCTGGTTTAGCTTAATTCGAAACTATACAATCTATTGTGTGAATTCTGGAGTTCTTGTGTTCGACCCCTAACTATACTACGACTACTGCTTTAGTACTTTTTAGGGTATTAATTTGAGCATATCAATGATGAATCTAAATGCCGCATCCAAATACATAAACAAATAAGGCCTCAATGTTTTTACTTTGATTAGAATTAAGTTTGAAGACGATAACTATATATCACCCACAATGTAACAAGATTCGATTACTTATTCATGACAACAAATACTTTAATGGTGCCAGGTATCCTGATGATGTCTACGATCGTCAATGGTCTATGAGATACTTCATGATGGATGCACTAGTAATAAACACCACCTTTACTGTGAATTGCTCTAATCCCTTTGGACTACCAGAAGTTATAGCTAGGTCCGCTGAAATGCCCGGAAATGCCAGCGAACCATTTACCTTTAGCGAAAGTACAAAAAACCCCAGTGACAATGTTGTCATTTATCTTCACTTTGCCGAGATCCAAGACCTTCGAGCCAACGATACCAGGGAATTCGACATTGTATGGGATGCAAACATTACAAATTCGGCCTCCGAAGAAGTTACCGATAGAAACCATATTCAACACATCACCAAAAAAATGTGATAGTGGCTACTGCAAAATATCATTGGTGAGGACACGGAAGTCAACTCTTCCACCAATTCTTAACGCGTATGAGGTTTATAACGTTATGGAGTTTCCATATTCAGAAACATATCCAGCCGATGGTACGTCAATTTTGTCTATTTATCATGTTTATTTATATATTAACTTCTATATGACGCTATAAAATTGTTAAAAAATCTCACATCAAAAGTTTGAAGAAACATAACCTATCATATGAGTATGATATAAAAGATATAGATCGTTCTACTTATTACCAATTAATTTTGAGATGGAATTCCATGATCCTTGTACCATAGCCCAAGTTGACTTAACTAAATGTAATCAATCCAAAAGTGAGATTTGGTCTAAGAAGAATGAGCAAAGATAAAGCCATGGAATAAATAAATATGAAAGGGAAATTAATGGGAAGTATCCAAACAAAGGGAAGTTAATGGAATAAAATAAGATCCAAAAGAAATAGATAAATGTTTCATATAAAATTAGTTGTGTTTTTCAACTTCTATGCCAGTGGCTGCTCTCAAGATTATCCAAGCCGCCTATCGGTTGAACATAATCAGTTGGGAAGGAGATCCCTGCCTCCCTGAACAATGGAAATGGAATGGTGTACAGTGCAGCTATACAGATAAATCTACTCCCCCAAGAATCATATCCTTGTAAGATATCTCTTTCTAACATTCCTTTGCAGTTGAAGTCTGCCTCTCTTGAAGTATCTTAAACATTAAACTCTTTCTGCTCTACTCATATAAACAGAGACTTATCTTCAAGAAGGTTAAGTGGGATCATAGTTCTTGACTTTCAAAATTTGACTCTACTACAAAATCTGTGAGTGTCTCGATCCTTTATGTTGATTTGGTTAGAAGTTATCTTTGATCTTAATTGGCATGATTTTGTGCAATGAAGATACTGAATAAAAATGATAGAAGAAAGTGAAAAGAAGAGAGAGATGGATAAATGGTATCTGAAATATTTATCAAACCAAATTATATTGTAGTGCATAGTATAGTACAACCTGATCATATACTTTTAGGAATCAAATATACGACATTGTCTGTTTTAGAACGACAACCATATGATACAGAATTATATTCACTTGAAAACAATGATAATCGTTTGTGACGTGACCTTATTTCTTCTATATTGCCCATATCTTACATATGCTTATTAAAAAAAACTAAAACTAAGAAAATAACAAATTGTTCTCCTTCTGAAGACATATATGTGATGGAATGACTTCTAAAATGTTTACCAATGGTAGGGATTTATCAAACAACAGTATATCAGGAAGCGTGCCCGAATTTCTAGCCACCATGAAATCATTGTCAGTCATGTAAGTTGTTTCGCGAAGCAGAATAAACCATTGACTTATCTCATATCTTTGTACAAGATTCGAATGATTTTTTCATGTAACTTTATTTCACGACAGGAACTTAAGTTGGAACAAACTCAAGGGCCGGGTTCCGCAAGCCCTTCGGGAAAACAAGGGCTACGGTTACTGTAAGATTTTCACTTTTTTTTTTGCTTCAATCTCACATAATTTTAAGTGACACATGTGGTCTGTAGGACTCAAGGAAACTCAAATCTTTGCGTGGATGATTTATGCAAAGTTAAAAACACGACTATCCTTATACCAGTTGTTGCGTCGATTGCTGGATTGGTTCTTATTGTGGCTCTACTGGTTCTCTTTTTTGTTTTCAAAAGGAGAAAAACGTTGAAAGGTACTTTACGGGGAACTTTACTGTTAACATGAGGGCATTCTTAAATTCTCACGGAGTTTGGTTGTATTGTTATCTATGTAGCCCCAAAAAACCAATCAATTATGTCGTCAATTTTGACGAAGAAAAAAAGGTTTACATATTCTGAGGTTGTGGCTATGACAAATAATTTTGAAAGAGTTATTGGAGAAGCAGGGTTTGGAATCGTCTATCATGGTTCCTTGAGTGATACTGAAAAAGTAGCTGTAAAACTGATCTCTCAGTCACCAACTCAAGGCTACAAGCAATTTAAGGAAGATGTACATACGATTAAATTTAGGGAGCTTTGCGCAGGATGTCACTTATTTTAAGTTTCATTTGCATATTAGCACTTTTGAAAACATTGTTAAAATGTAGAATTTTTCTACTGTTCATGACAAATTTACCCATTGTACAGTACGGCGTGTACGTTCGTGTACGGTACACGATGTAGACTCAGAGGGGTATAATCGTCATTTCACGCGAAAAAGTACCAAAAAGTGACAAAAAACTCGTGATTCTTTGCTATTTTGTCACTTTTTCAAAACTCTTTTAGTTTTTTAACATTTTCTAAAAACTGTTTAAGGATCTAACACTTTGTGTACTATACACCGCTTGACTTTCCAGTCAAACTCCTGGACAGTACCGCGAGAAAGCAAGCGTGTACAGTACACGTGTTATCAAAAAGGGGGGTAAAATCATCATTTTTCAAGGGAAAGTGTTAGATCATTTTTCTCGGTCTTGGAAAGTGTTAGATATTTAAGAGAGTTTTCAAAAAGTGACTCTGTGTGCATATACTTTAAAAAACTAATGAAACTTAAAATAAGTGACATCTTGCCCAAATATCTCTTAAATTAACAAAACATGACCTATTATGAGGAAAATATGCGCTTAACACTACGTGTTCTTCATTGTTGAATATCAGGTGGAGCTACTTCTGAGGGTTTGATAGTGAACTTTTTACGGTTCGCACAATTACCCACTGTGCACAATGCCTCAATCTAATGGCATGTCATTGCAGCACTTTGGGATCGAATCCACAAGGAAATAAGAACGACGCACTAAGAATACAAGACGCTATCTAATCTAAGCGATAATTGGGTTTTTTTATCGAACAAGTGAAACATACAGAAATTTAATAAGTGACATGACACAATTTCAATTCCAATAAACGAGAAGCAAAGTAATCGAGAGAACGTTTAATATCGATTTAAACAAACGAATTCTCGGGTAAAGTTAACGACTCGGGTTATCCTTTAATCTATTCAAGATGCTCAAACATTCGACTAAATACCTCCTTAGGCCTTAGAACACTACTAAAGATTAATCCACATCCATGGTATTAACCCTTTTCTTAGTCATAAACCGTCATAAACGTCCGTTCGCGATTCTATGACTAAAAAGCAATGAACACAAGTCTAAATAGCCACAATTCACCTTAGACTACAACTTCCGTTGGCTAAGATATGAAAAGCACTCATTAAATTTTTTCAAGACTTTCATCAAACACCTTCCAGGTGATGAAACTCCCTAGGTTCTAGATCAACTAGATCAAGGTCAATATTGCATTAAGAACACTTAATGAACAAGGATTTCAACTAATCTAACTCATAAACATCAAGAACAAACCTAGAATCACCCTAATCTACTTCACCCAAGAATCACCCTAAAAGAACTACTCACACATAGCTAAATCACAATTATAAACCGTACAAATGAAAGCCATAAGCAAAATAAGAAGAAAAGTAGAAGAAGATTGAAGAAAACTTCACTAGATCTTCAAAGGATTGCAAATTTTCAAGAGAAGAACAAAGTTTTTTCTCTAGAGTTTTTATTAAAAGTGATAAAAGATACATAGATCTGGTCCAAAGACCAATAATTATAGAGTTTTGGGCGTCCAAAGTCACCAAGATTAGGTGAAGTAGCTACAAAGATGTTTTTACACTGTTTCAGAAGACTAGTTTTCGGTTTGGTACGTCTTCACTAAATCCACCATAACTATCGAACCACTACTAAGAATTACTTGAACCTACTTCCATTGGCAAGCTAACTCAATTATCTACAACTTTTATGAAGATCACCGAAGCTAATTACCAATGGAAACCCTTCTTCGTAGTCGATATTTAGAGCACTTTGGGTGGTTTCGGCCCAGAAAATGGTCAAAGGTGGGGATCGATCGATCTAAACTTGATATCGATCGATATGGCAGTGTCGGGCAATCTGGGAAGTGTGCGTTGTTTGGGATCGATCGATCCAAGTTCTTGAATCAATCGATCTGGTCCTGTTTCTCCTCCTTCTTCTTTTGCTCGCCAGACTGGACATGTGCTCAGTGAAATAAGGATAACTTCCGCAATATGGCTTTTAACTTGATGAAACAACCTCCGTTGGAAAGATGACTCAATTCCCTACAATTCACATCAAGAGTTCTAAGGCTGAATCGGAGCTCAAGGTCTTCGTTTGATCCAATCTTTCAGGTACTTTGGACTGGCTCTGCTTTGGCGTTTCACTTGTTTTGCACCAAAAAGCGTATCCTCCATTTTCTTCAAGTTTCATGCACTCCCATTGATTCCAAATCATTCCTAAGCACCCTAATTAACACAAAATAACAAAAAGAAGACACAAAGCAACCTAGGACATCTAAAATGCAATGAGACTCAATTTGAACCTAAATTGCAATGTAAATTCAATGAAAACAAGATGAAACGCAAAGAAAAAAAAAATATGAGACTCAAGATGGTAAAATACACGGTGGTTTGAAGGTGGAGACTCATATCCAAAAGGAAACACATGAAACTTTCAACTCAATGTCCTTAGGTAAAAATGTCATAATGCTAAAATCGCTTCTACTCTTACGAACTTCTCCATACCTATCACAACTTGAATCTTTTGCTCTAGGGCCTAAGACTTAAGAATCCACAAGCATTCCTATCAACCAACTCTTTAACATTCATTAATCTCGGTATAAGCGCGGTCTCGCAAAGGGAATCTCAATCATTCTCAATCGGTTTGGTGGGAAAGGCTTGAAAGCATAATGTATGAGGAGGTTCCAGTTTTCGGGTAACTTACTCTCATGAAAACGTAATGCATGACAATACGAAAAAGCGAGGAAGGAATGGAACAAAGATGCATGAAAGAATACCTTCCATCCTAGCCTAGCTTTCTAATCTCTCGTCTTAAGCTCATTGCCTTGCATCTATTGTCCTATAAGTAAACCCAAAGACCTTTTGGCTAAATACATACATTGTACACAACCTCTTTTCTTTTCCATTCTTTCGACACTCTAGGTAGATTTCTTCTCTTAGTCTAAACTCTTATTCTTTTTTTTTTCTTTTTTATTAGTCCATAGTTAAGACACTTTGAATTCTTGGTTCTTTCCTAGAGTTTCTTGCTTTCTTTTCTTTTTTTTCTTTTCCCATCTTAGGCTCTTTCTTTAGCCTTTATCCGCTTTTCTCTCACTTCACTCACGATTCTCCCAAACAAAAATTAACCATTATATTTCCCAACACCCGAGTCACTTGTCTAAGGAAGATAAACTTTGTAGTTCCTTTCTCTTACAAGATTTTTCAATTGTATACATTTTCAAGAAAAATGCTTCACTCACAAATAACTGGCTTAGGTGAATAGGTGGGGAACTACCCTAAAAATGAGGATAGCTACTCGAATTAGCACAAGAGTGGCAAAGCGGATAAGAAAATTCGAGTATACAATTTAAGACCATGAGAACGCATTTCGAACCCCTATGAAAGATGCGAAGTGTCCTCCATAAACCGAGCCATGATAATGATATAACATTCCATTCACTTCCTCTTCCGGAATGCACCTTCGGTAAAGACCATCTGAACACCGATTGTAAGGCTCATCCCAAAAGAAATGTGAGATGTCTCTAAAGAACTTCTTCTTGTGGTAGCTATCCAAGTTTGGCGGTTCTCTTCCACAAGCTAGGTAGTTCACGAAATCAGCGTACCAAGGCAAGTCTTGCTCCTTCAAACTCTTGACTTCCTCGAGTTTCAACCCCGCGTGATAGCTTTTCTTCAAAATCTCCATGAGCATTAGATGTTCCTCCGGAAGAGAATCATATATTGGGATTGCATCTTCAATCCTCAACCGAGACAAGTGGTCGGCTACTCCGTTTTCGATGCCCTTCTTGTCTTTAATCTCCATGTCAAACTCTTGTAGAAGGAGAATCCATCTTAGAAGTCTCGGCTTAGCATCCTTCTTAGCTATCAAGTGTCTCAAGGCGGCATGATCTGTGTAAACCACAATATTGGATCCAACCAAGTAGGAGCGGAACTTCTCAAAAGTAAATACCACCGCTAAGAGCTCCTTTTCCGTGGTTGCGTACTTTGTTTGGGCATCATCCATGGTTCTACTTGCATAGTAGATCACGTGGATCTTCTTGTCATTTTTCTGACTGATATAGCTCAAATTAATACCCTAAAGTACTAAAGCTTTGTCGATTGTAATACTTAGGGATCGAATCCACAGAGACTCAGGGAAACACACAATAGATTATTCAGATCATAATTAAACTAAACCAACAATGTAATTAAAAGCAGATGCGTAAATTAAACGAGTTGTAAAACGATTGGAAAGAAGCTAGGCTCAGGGTATTTCTCAGGAATTCTAGGAATGTAGATAACTAACTAACATGATTCAGATTTAGCGCGGTTCTTGAACTCAAATCACTAAAGTATAGCTAACCAACTCTCGTTGCGAAAACTATCTAAGTCTAAATCCTAGAATTCCAAATCTCTTTGCGAATCCTAAAGTCTAAACCAGCTGTTAGTTCAGGTTTGATTTGTTCACAAAACAACTAAACCAAATCTCTTTGCGAATAGTTATTTTGCTCACCTAGGTTCTGTCAGGTAATTAATCGCACTCTCGTGCCTAACCAATTATCCTAAGATCTAAGTTCTAGATTCGTCAACCTAGAATTAGCTATGGGAACAACCTAAGGCGAAGAACTAATTCGGATAGTGAACCCTAATTATTCAATTAACCTAACATTTAGAGAAAACCCTTATGAGAACCCTGAACCTAACAAGGGATCTACTCAGACATGGAGATTGAAACAATAAACATGATTGAATAGATCATCAAAGAAATCAAATAAGAAAATAGGAGTTCAGAGTTGTCTCTCCAAAAACCAAAGTAGACCAGAAGTAAAATCAAGCTTAATCAGAACGTAATCAAGCGTAGCCAACAAAAGTGGCTCAAAAACCTAATTATAGTGCTAAAACACGTTTTGGGTTAAATTGTAAATAATAAAGTCTTCTGGGCAATTTTGCAATTCTTCAATTCTTCATAAAAGTCGCGACTTGTGTCTTGCTGTAGTGGGTGTCGATCGATACTAGGCAGTATCGATCGATGCCCAGCTCCAAATCGGGTACTCAGCTACACAAGCTTCTGTTTTGCTCCAAAATGCTCCAATAAGCTCCAATATCTCCAATTATGCTCCAAACATGCTAAAACCTGTAAAATACTCTAAAACACTACAAAATAGTATAAAGACTCTATAAAATGGACCTATATCATGACTTAAAAGGGGTAAAAACCATGATATATCACGCCCCCAGACTTAGCCTTTGCTTGCCCTCAAGCAAATAGAAGACTAAACCAGAGAGAGAGGTTTGAAAACACGAAGACTCACCTGTTCATGGAACACTGCAATGACCCTTTTCCCAAGCACCCAAATGTCACCTAACCAGATCCAAATCTAACCACCATGTACTTCTCCGTAGACATTCGCAGCTTCCCCAGACTACACACATTATCTCACAGCATCGTTCAATTAAACTCATCATCGCCAGTGTCATCGCTGTGATTAATACCAAGAACCTTCTAGATTCTTTCCCATACAATATCATGACAAGGAACCACCCAATTTCACACTTTTTGTATCACTTTCTCTCCCCCAGACTTATTTCTTATTTTGTTCTCTCTTTTTTCTTTTTTTTTTTGTTTTAGATTCGCATATACACATCAAGGTATGAGACGCGAGTATTGATGGTGTTTGCCACCGAATCCTCGGTTCTTCCCTCTCAATGTATCAAAGGGTGTAGACGAATAATGGCATCATAGGAAAATCCTAACCTCGCTTCCAATCCTCTGTGTGATCATTCCTCACCAAGTAGAATAATGGGATCGCTGGAAACATTCCTAACCCTCTACTCAGAAGAAAATCATTTCATCTTTTGATGCTCTTTTTTATTAACTTATATTAGGGGAGAGAGATACTATCACTTTTAAACACATGGGTTCCATTGTCAGATATGAATGAGGAATCAAGCTCTGTGAATACTAACCACGTCGATGAAGTGCAAAAATTTGGCTCAAGCTTTAAGAGAACTCTGCTGGAACCATGTGTGTCTTCTAGTTAACTGGTCAGCCTTTGGATTTTTCATTAGTTGATTTGTAATTGATTCTGTAACGGTGGACACTTAGAAGCAAAGTCAAAGCAGTAGATTCAAGAACAAGATCATAATCTCCAACAAATTTTGACTCAATAAAACAATTTTTGGTACAAAAACGACTGACTCTAAGAAAAACAAACACAATGTCAGCGACTACCTCCCCCAGACTTGAACAACAATGTCCCCAGTGTTATCTAGCCTAGAGTTGGTAAAAGAAATCAAAAGAGTTGAGTGGATGGATGAAAATCGAAGGAGGCTTACCTGGGTGGCGGGTATCGACCGATACCATGGTGGTATCGATCGATACAAGGGAAAATTGGTCGATGCTAATTCGACATCGATCGATATGTTGCTCACGGTCCCTTGAGAAATACCCAGCTCCTTTTGCGTGTGGATGGTGTCGATCGATACCGTGTGGGTGTCGATCGATACTCCTCTTCTGAATCTGCTGCATGTGAAACACAAGACACAAAACCAAAAATAAAAACCAAAAATAATAGAAAAACGTATGTATAACTTACCAGTGGGTTGCCTCCCACCAAGCGCTTTTTTTTAGTCATTAGCTTGACTTTGGCTAAGGTGATCAGTCGGAGCGAGGTTGAGAACTCACTCCCATGCAAGTTCCACAGGTAGACACCTCCAGATTCAGAGTTCTGCTCAGCATGCTCTCTATAACCTCATTTCCTTTCTCTTTCAGCTCTGGAGTAAGAATAACTCTAGCCTTGGCGAATGGTCTTGAGGCTCCTTTGCGCTTCACCTTGTACTCGATCGAGTCTCCATCACACTTCTGAGGGATCAAGGTGACTTGGGCAGCACTTTCGACTTTCTTGCTCTTCGCTTTCTTCCTTGTTGCTTTAGCCTTCTTGGCAACCTTCTTGGTGATGCAGGGAGGTTCATCCAAAACGGTCGCGACCTTTGGCTCATAGCAAGGCTCATCCAGCAGATCGATCATCAGCGTCTCGCCGTCAGCAGTGGTGATGCATGAGACATGTATGGGTGTTCTTCTAGAAGGGATGGCGTCATAGTAGACCTCGTCGTCAATGTAAGAGAAAGACATTCTCTTGTTCGGTGTGTCCATGATCGTGCCAGCAGTAGCCATAAACGGTCTTCGCAAAATTAAAGGAACCTTAGATCCTTCGCTCATCTCCACAACCTGAAAATCAGTAGGAACCAGACAGTCTCCTACTTCGACAGGCAAATCGAGGATCGTAGCATAGGGAAGTGAGCTGGTGGAGTTTGCGTATGTGAGAAAAGTCTTGGGCGATCCCATATCAGCTTTCAATTTCTCTGCATTCTCCCTTGACACGAGGTTGACACTAGACCCTGAGTCAACAAGGGATTCCTTGAACTTGACTCCAGAGATGGAGCATGGAACTGAAAATTTTCATGGGTCTTCCCTCTTAGTCAGCTGCTTCTGGCCTTGATGAAGAGTGCCTTGATCTCTTCCTCAGTTTCTCTGCAGTTGTGGAAGTAACACTCCAAAGGACGGTTTTCAAAAGCTTCTTCAAAAGATATAGTGCTGGGAATCCTCCTGACCATCTTCTCAAAAGCGAGCAACTTCTCCGCAGTTATGGGTTTCATGAGATGTCTAGGTGGTATAGGATATGGCACCCTAGGCTTGTAAACCCTTTCCTCGACAATCTTGGGTGTTTTCTCAATTTCTGGATCAGTCTGCGAGGGGTGTCGATCGACACTAGTGGTGGTGTCGATCGATACTGGTGGGTTTGAAACGACTCGAGCATGTATCTGGGCGGGTATCGATCGACACTGGCTGGTGTCGGTCGATACAGGGGGATTTTCATAATCCCAATCGTCATCTTCAGCATGGTGTCGATCGACACAGGTAGTGGTGTCGAGCGATGCTTGTTGCTTCAAAACGTCCTTGGCAGATCCTTGGACGGTTATCGACCGATGCTGGGTGGTATCGATCGATACTGGGGCGATTTCGGGAGCCTCATCGTCGTCATCTTTAGCAAGATCGACGAGATTCTTTGCAGTTAGACCAATTTTCACTCCTGGATCGACCTTTTCATCACTTCTCGAGATGATTGCATTGACGTGTTCATTCTGTGCATGAACCATCTTTCCTTTGACAGCTGCTACAGTCTGAGCTACCTAAGTGTCCAACATCTTCTGATGAATTCTAAGAGCTTCGATTTTA
>PKMM01003507.1:1379714-1452972 GCA_002933915.1 Eutrema heterophyllum | reverse complement strand
GTCATAAACGTCCGTTCGCGATTCTATGACTAACAAGCAATGAACACAAGTCTAAATAGCCACAATTCACCTTAGACTACAACTTCCGTTGGCTAAGATATGAAAAGCACTCATTAAATTTGTTCAAGACTTTCATCAAACACCTTCCAGGTGATGAAACTCCCTAGGTTCTAGATCAACTAGATCAAGGTCAATATAGCATTAAGAACACTTAATGAACAAGGATTTCAAGTAATCTAACTCATAAACATCAAGAACAAACCTAGAATCACCCTAATCTACTTCACCCAAAAATCCTAAAAGAACTACTCACACATAGCTAAATCACAATTATAAACCGTACAAATGAAAGCCATAAGCAAAATAAGAAGAAAAGTAGAAGAAGATTGAAGAAAACCTCACTAGATCTTCAAAGGATTGCAAATCTTCAAGAGAAGAACAAAGTTTTTTCTCTAGAGTTTTTATTAAAAGTGATAAAAGATACATAGATCTGGTCCAAAGACCAATAATTATAGAGTTTTTGGCGTCCAAAGTCACCAAGATTAGGTGAAGTAGCTACAAAGATGTTTTTACACTGTTTCAGAAGACTAGTTTTCGGTTTGATACGTCTTCACTAAATCCACCATAACTCTCGAACCACGGATACGAATGACTTGAAACTACTTCTATTGTAAAGCTAACTCAATTATCTACAACGTGTATGAAGATCACCGAAGCTAATTACCAATGAAAACCCTTTTTTCTGAGTCGATATTTAGAGCACTTCGGGTGGTTTTGGCCCAGAAAATGGTCAAAGGTGGGGATCGATCGATCTAAACTTGATATCGATCGATCTAAACTTGATATCGATTGAGATGGAAGTGTCGGGCGATCTGGGAAGTGTGCGTTGTTTGGGATCGATCGATCCAAGTTCTTGAATCGATCGATCTGGTCCTGTTTCTTCTCCTTCTTCTTTTGCTCGCCAGACTAGTGATAAAGGATTTTTGTGTTTATGTTCATATCAATTCCTCTTTGCTTGTCATTGTAGCATAAGAGGTGTCAATCCATAGGGGTTAAGATCAATGCACTAAGAATTCATGAACCTTCCTAAGCTAGAGCAAATGTTTTTGGGTTTTTATGTTTTTGAACAAAGAATGTAAAATGCAAGAAAGAAAACAAAGGTTAGAAGTGTTGGAAAATGAATTAACTATCAAGAAGATGATTAATGAACAAACAATGATGATTTAGATTGAATTAAACACTATCCTAGAACATGGAATTCACAATTATGACTAATCCACTCTTGTGGCACTAATCACTTTGTTAATCACAAAATCAAGAACAAACTCTCGTTTGTGATAAGATGATTAACAAGCTTTAATCTCCAATTCCACTTAGTTCACTAATCACCCTAGACATCAACTCTCATTGGCTAGGCATGAAAGGCTCACAAAAGGTTTGGTTCAAGCATTTCATCGAACACCTCTCGGGCGTGAAACGCCTAAGCTCTAGTTTTGATCTCTCAATCCAAAACTAGCTTTAAGATCAACCTAAGTGAAGGATCTAACAAGATGTAACCTAAATCGTCATCATCTAATCATCAAGACAATTGACTAACGATGCTAATACACACAATCAATGCTATTCCTTAGGTTAAGATCACTAATTATGACTAATCCTCTCTCAAGGCACTAATCACTTTGCTAATCACTAAATCAAGATCAAACTCTCATTTGTGATGAAATGATTAGCAAGCATTAAGATCAATATTCAAATCAACCAATAAACACCTTAAGCAACTACTCTCATAGGTTAAGAATGTTTATCTCTTTCTAAGTTCTTTGGGGAATTTCATCAAACACCTTGTGGGTGTGAAATTCCCAAAGATCTAGATTGACTCTCTCAAGCCCAATCTAGCATTAAGATCACTTAGAAAGAAAGGAAAGCAATGATTAAGAATATAAGCAACACAAATCAATCATCAAATCATCAAAATCAAGCCATCCATAATCCAACAAAAAACCCTAAAGTCTAAACATGAAGAACAAAAGAGAAAAAGAAATAAAGATAAATAAATTGCATAAATAAAAGATAGAGTTGAAGAAATCTTCTCTAGAGTGGCATTTGTATGAAGAACAATCAAAATCCCTCCAAAATCATAAGAAGAGTTTGGGATAAAACCCAACTCTAGAAAGAAGAAAGCTTAGCATGAAAAATAGGTTTCAAGAGTATTTATAGAAAAAGGGGTGAACCGGGTCAACTCGGAACAAATCGGGTATTGACCCGGTCAAATCTGGGTTTTTGCTGGTTCTGGTGGTCTGTACCGACCAGTCCTGGGTCGGTACAGTGGATCGGCACAAGTCCCTGGTGTCATACTGGTCGGAGTGTGCCGCACGGGAGTCGGTCGGTACTGGTCTACATACACTTGGTAAAATCGCCATATCTCTTGAACCGCTTATCCAAATGACCTGAAACCACCTACAGGCGACAGCTAACTCATATATTTACGACTTTTATGAAGAACGTAGAAGCTGAATCGGATTGGAAACCCTTCGTCTGGGTTGATCTTCCAGAAGTCGTATTGGGAGTAGCACTCGTTTGGACGCCAGACAGACATGTCTCTGATAAATATGATGTATCTTTCTAACCACGGATTAGAATGACATGAAACCACCTCCAGAAGTCAGATGACTCAATAATCTACATCTTTCATGAAGATCATTAACGCTGAATCGGACTGTAACCTCTTCGTTCTGCCGGATCTTTAAGACACTTCGACTGGCTTCATGGGGATGGATTTGGGAGTGGATTAGTACCGACCAAGTGTACCGAGCTAGGACAGGTCGGTACTAATCTTTGCCTTTGTACCGATCAGTTAGTACCGGTCCAGAACAGGTCGGTACTAATCTTTCTTGTGTCGATCCAATGCTGGTCGGCGTTGGTCTCGCGGCCAGACGGATACACCTTCGGTAAACTCACGATATCTCCTCGAATACATGTCCGAATGACCTGATTCGAACTCCTGTGGAAAGCTAACTCATCTGGCTACATCTTTCATGAAGATCATTGAGGCTGAATCGGACTTTAACTCCTTCGTTCTGCCGGATCTTCAAGACACTTCGGCTGGCTTCATGGGACGGATTTGGAAGTGGATTTGTACCGACCAAGTGTACCGAGCTAGGACAGGTCGGTACTAATCTTTTCCTTTGTACCGACCAGTTAGTACCGGTCCAGAACAGGTCGGTACTAATCTTTTCTTGTGTTGATCCAATGCTGGTCGGCGTTGGTCTCACGGCCAGACGGATACACCTTCGGTAAACTCGCAATATCTCTTGAACCGCTTATCCAAATGCCCTCATTCCAACTGCTCTGGCAAGATAACTCATTCCCTGACAATTTCCATGAAGACAGTCGAGGCTAAATCGGACTGTATCCACTTCGTTTTGCCGATACAAATAGGTTGGTCTGCACTGCTGTGTTTGTGCCGCTTGGTTTGTGCCGACCCAGAATGGATCGGTACAAATCTTCCTGATCCTTCATGCCGAGCAGATCTGGGTCGGTGTTTAGAAGTGCTTCTGATCGGTATAAGTCTCTGGAGCAATACCGACCCATGGTACCGACCCAATGCTGGTCGGTATTGTTCGACATCTTCGCGGCCAGTCGGATATAGCTTCGGTAAATAGGGCATATCTTCCAAACCACTGGTCCGAATGACTTGATTCAAAATCAGGTAGAAAGATAACTCATCCCTCTACAACTTTCATGAACACCTCCGAAGCTAAATCAGATCAGAGAGCCTTCGTTCGGCAGGTTCTTTTGGACGGTTCGGATGACCCCTTCCTTCTCCTATGCTCCATAACTCCAAACTTCTCCAAAATGACTCCAAGCACCTATAAAACACTCCAAATGATGCAAGACTCACTAGAACTTAATGAAACCTAGCTAGACTCTAATATAGACCAAAACACTAAGGAAAACAATAATTATGCATGCATGTGACTCAAAACGCTAAGTAGAATGCATGCTAAAACAAGTAAAATATGATAATATCAACTAGACATGTGCTCAGTGAAATGCGGATAACTTCCGCAATATGGCTCCGAACTTGATGAAAAAACCTCCGTTGGAAAGATGACTCAATTCCCTACAATTCACCTCAATAGTTCCAAGGCTGAATCGGAGCTCCAGGTCTTAGTATGATCCAATCTTTCAGGTACTTGGGACTGGCTCTGCTTTGGCGTTTCACTTGTTTTGCAACAAAAAGCGTATCCTCCATTTTCTTCAAGTTTCATGCACTCTCATTGATTCCAAATCACTCATAAGCACCCTAATTAACACAAAATAACAAAAAGAAGACACAAAACAACCTAGGACATCTAAAATGCAATGAGACTCAATTTGGACCTAAATTGCAATGTAAATTCAATGAAAACAAGATAAAACACAAAGAAAAAAGAAAAAAATATGAGACTCAAGATGGTAAAATACACGGTTATCAGGGTTCACCATGTAAATTTGGTAAGTCTTGTTGGATATTGCTTTGAAGAAAATCACTTGGCCCTCGTTTATGACTACACAACCAATGGAGATTTAAAACAACATTTGTCAGGTAATTCTAATTAATCACCCCTCTATTATGCCTTGCCATATTTTGATGCTACTTATGTTAATTTAGAAGGATGATATAATTATGTGATGGTGAATATAGGAGAACGTGGTGGCTCGGCTTTGAGCTGGGAAAATAGGCTAAACATTGCAACAGACATTGCACAAGGTTCGTTTTAGGTGTAACATCCCTCATCATCTTTGCTTTTGTCTCTTTTTTCTTTTCTTTTTAATTTTAACTTTTTCTTATTCCCTTTACATTCCAAGAGATTAAATTGCATTGATCATCTAACTATGAGTTACTTTTTAGGGAAATTATTTAGAATACACCTAAAATATCACTATATTACTAGACTAACCCTTTTTATGTTTGAAGAACCAAAAGAGAGAGGATTTTACATATAACTCTAACTTCTGTTTTTTAATTACATGTCTGCCATTGGGAAATTAGATCTGGTAAAACAAAATTGAAATTTGACTGGCTAATATTACTTCTTCTCTCGTTTTACTTACTGTTTTCACAAAAAAAAAAAAAAAACTGTTCATCTCCTCTCATCTCTCTCGGCGACGACGGAAGTCAAAAATCTTTCCAGAGATTCGTGAGGGTTGTCGACGATTTTGCCGGCGAAACCGGCGGAAGTGTTCTCCTGTTCTTCTTCTCCGATATCGTCATGTGTTCCTGTTTTCTCTTCTTTCCTTCTCCGATATCATCTCTTATTCTCCGGTTTCCTCTTCTCCTCTTCATCGGTTAAAGTAAAGGTTCTTCTCCCTTACTCTTTTTCTCTGTGAGTGTTTTTGGTGTTTGTTTGTTTTAGGAAAACTGTATGTCGAACGAAATCAAAACCCTAATTTGTTAAATTTTTCAAATCGAGAATCGTTTCCCTTTTACTAATTTGTTTCGAAATCTAGGAAAGATTTCGGTTTACGATATTGAAGTTAGGAAATTTTAATTTGAATTTGCCGCGTTGTTGTTGTAGATTTACAAGGTTTGGGTAAATTTTTCTTACTGTTTAAAGTTGTAGACTTAAAAGATGTGAGCGCATCAAACGGTGGATTTGTTTCAGTTTTCTAATTGCAGACTTATTTACATACTGTCATGTAGATTTGTTAAACTTGGGTGATGTCGATGCAAACTTATATTTGATGATAGATATCATGTAGATTTGTTTAAGTTTTGGGTAGATTTGTTTCAGTTGTGCATAATTTTTTTATGTTGATGCAGACTTATATTTGATGATTGATATCATGTAGATTTGTTTAAGTTTTGGGTAGATTTGTTTAACCTGAAATTGGTATATAATTTTTGATGTGGCAGACTTGTTTTCTGTTGTGCAGACTTGTATTTGATGATAGATATCGTGTAGATTTGTTTAACTTTTGGGTAGATTTGTTTTATGTTGATGCAGACTTATATTTGATGATATATATCGTGTAGATTTGTTTAAGTTTTGGTTTCTGTTGATGCAGACTTATATTTGATGATTGATATCGTGTAGATTTGTTTAACCTGATATTGGTAGATTTGTTTGACAATGCCGCAAATATAATTTTTGATGTGGTAGACTTGTTTTATGTTGTGCAGACTTTTATCATCAATGGCGTCTGGAAGTGTTGAGAAGACGGTGTCTTATCCCCCGAAATTCTATGGTGATGGAAGAATACCTGCTCAGAAGAAAAGTATGCACCATTACTGTGTTTTGGGGAACATTGGGATGCTAAAGGATAGTTTGGGTGCTGATGTGTGGAGGTATCTGTCAAACTCTCCGGTCGGTGACATTGTTAAGCTTGTGGATGGCAAATTCATATGGTCGGCGAAGACGGTTCACAATCTGTTGACTCGTCAGTTGGCTACCGAGAAAAACCATGAGATATGGTGTTTGGTTGATGATCAACCAATACGGTTTTCTTTGTACGAATTTGTTGCAATTTCGGGGATGAATTCAGAGCCGTATGAGGATGCCGGCATCTGTGAAGCTGATCATTCTGAACTATGGGGTGACATGAAGGTGGCTCTAAGTGATGGACCTAGTTGGGATGAGCTGGTTGAGGTCTTAACGGTATGTAGGACCTGGACATATGAGAAGCGCCGAATGGTAGGATGTTTATGCGTTCTTGCGGTTGGCGTGCTTGGGCTGCACCCTGTAACCAAAATTCCTCTGAATTTTGCGAAAAGGGTACTTGATGTTGAGGCGTTTTGAGAAGTTTCCGTGGGGTAGAGTGGCTTGTGAAAGTCTAATTCAATTTGTGAAATTGGCTGATTACAACAACACGTCTTATACTATTGGTGGTTTCGTCCCCATTCTTCAAATATGGGTCTATGAGGCAGTTACTATTATTGGTGAAATGTTTGGGAATAAGATAGACGGTATTGAAGTTCCCCTTCTGTCGTGGCGTGGTTCCCGTAAGCGTTTTGACTTTGATGCCATCATACTTGAAGATAAGAACAAGAACAAGAAGGTATGCATTTTTAATAGCAATTTGGCATTTGTTTAAGGGCATTGTTCAAGTGTAAATAGACTTATTAATTATTCTATGTCTTATTTAGGTACAGGTGAAACATATTTTTGTTAATGATGGTGAGGAGCCAAAACCAAAGTGGACTGATGATATTGATGACGCTGGAGTGGATAAACTGCTTGAAGATATCCTCCGTGATCGTTTGGCCCCTAACGCTTGGAAAGTTGAAGTGAAAAAGAAGGGTAAGCCTAAAGAACCTCTTGCAGAAGGTGACGATGACTTTGTTGAAGAAAGGGTTGCTCGTACGCCAAAGAATGCTGTGAAAAACAATAAACGGAAAGATGAAACGATTATCAAAGAAGGGGACAAAGTCACAAAGGTGAGTGTGATGTTCTAATTATTGTAGATTTGTTATCTGTAATTGTAGACTTATTGGTAGATATATCTTACATTAAGGTAGACATATTTGCCAAGAGAGTAGACTTGTTATCTGTAAGTGTAGACTTAATGGTAGATATATCTTACATTAAGGTAGACATATTTGCCAGTAGAGTAGACTTGTTATCTGTAAGTGTAGACTTAATGGTAGATATATCTTACATTAAGGTAAACATATTTGCCATTAGAGTATACTTGTTATTTGTAATTGTAGATTTATTGGTAGATATATCTTACATTAAGGTAGACATATTTGCCATTAGAGTAGACATATGTAGATTTGTCATATACAAAATACTTACTAACATATAGTTCCAAATTTATAGGTTCGTAGAAACCCTTCCGCTGAAAAGGTGACAGCATCGGTGACAGCATCATCCATACAGAGTGATGGCATGGCGGAGGGGATTATGAAACTTCTCGAAGCATTGTCAAGCAAAGTGGAGTCTATGGATAGCAATTTGACCACATCAATTGCTAACTTGAAGGGAGAAGTTGACCAGAAAATGCTTTCAATGGAGGCTAAGGTTGATGGGAAAATTGATCAGGTCCGGAATGAAGTAAAGCTGTTGAAATATGTGGAGAAAATTGCATCCAAAGAAGTAGTTCACTCCAGTGGCAGTCTGAATGATGATGGAAATAGCAAGGATCCGGTATGATTTGAATTTCCGTTTTATAGCAGACTTTTCGATATAGTTGTTTTCCAAAGAAACCTTGTTGATTCAGTTTGTTTGTGTGTTGTGGTGAACTTGTTATTTCGTAGAATAATGAAGTGTTTCCGAATCTTTTTGTCATTGCAATTTGTAGACTTATTGTTACTAGTTTTCGCAAACTTTATAGGAAACAAAATTTCCATTATGGTACACCAAATATCCATTAGTGTAGACTTATTATCTATTAGTGTAGACTTATTATCTATTAGTGTAGACTTAATGGTAGACAAATCTTACATTAAGGTAGACATATTTGCCAAGAGAGTAGACTTATTATCTGTAAGTGTAGACTTAGTAGTCCTCAAATAATTGTAGTTAATGCAGACTTATTATTGTATGTTTTCAGTATACGTTCTTGGGACTTATTTTCTGAATGTTGTTGTCTTTGAAACAGTCGTGGATGGTTATGGAGAAGCAGACATCGGATGGTTTTCCTACGCAGTGTGTTGTGAGAACTGCAAAAGCTGTTGCAAAAGATAAAGATTTCCCTGCTTATAATGAAACAGATGACTTGATCGACATAACAGAGGAAGTGGCGAAAGCTTATGCAACAATGAAAAAACTTGATTCATATTCTACATTATCCAACTCCTTAGAGCGGGAAAAATGCAAGAAAGTGGACATGGCTTTGGATGCACTTGTAGGTGCTCTAGCTGTTGTTGATACACCCGTGGAGAAGCGAAAAACGCAGAAGGCCCCTCCCCTATTGTCTCCTTATCTTGGAAATTCAGCAGTGACGCGCGTGATGAAAGGTGTATTGCAATCTCTTAAAGTATATGATCCGTTTGGGTCTATAAATCCGTCTAAAATGAGACAATTGATGGAGAGGATTCAAGAAGATGAGTAAGTCATTTATTTCGTTTTATATTAACGCTTTAATAATTGATTTCCGTTCTTTCAACTAACGTGTTGTAAATGTCTACCTAATTTAGGGGAGAATCCTATTGGATCTTTCCAACCAGGGACAAACTTCTACAAAAGACTGCTGACTCCAAAGGAACACTGGCCTAAGGACGACTCGAAATATGGATGGTTGGGTGAATGCGTAAGCCTAAAACTCAGTTGGAATTTTTTATGTTGTTATGACTTCTTCGTAGACTTATGAGAACGTTTTAGGAGACTTATTAGATATCGTTTGACATGGTCGTAGACTTATTGATATGTTCGTTACGACATATTTGCCATTAGAGTAGACTTGTTATATGTAAGTGTAGACTTAATGGTAGATAAATCTTACATTAATGTAGACATATTTGCCATTATAGTAGACTTGTTATATGTAAGTGTAGACTTAATGGTAGATAAATCTTACATTAAGGTAGACATATTTGCCATTAGTGTAGACTTGTTATCTTTAACATGATTCCTTTTTTTCCAGCACATGTCATCTTTTCAACATTTGCTGAGGAAAAGATCTTTACGGGACCCAACTCCTTTCTTCAGCAGCAGGATTGCTTTCCTTGACCAATGTTGGGTTAATTCTTGGCATCACGACTATAAGCAATTTGCCATCAATCCGAAGAACTTTATGTTCCGCGAAACATATGTTGAGGTAATGAACGGCGCTTACCCTTACTACGCAATAACAAACAAAAAATGGGTGGAGGATGTCAATCATATGTACTTTTTTAACTTCGTAAGGAGACACATTGATGTTTATGATAGCATCATAAGCGCCAATAGTGACAAGGAGATTATCGACCAGGTGAAGCCATATGCGAGAATGATTCCGTATATGCTTAGAGCTGTTGCTCCACCTGCAAAAAAGAAGGAAATCACTCTCAAGCAGTACACAATTTACAGGATTAAGTCCAATGTTCCATAGAATGTACAAAGCGGTGATTGCGGTGTCTATACGTTGAAGTTTATTGAGTGCCTTGCTCTAGGGTACTCTTTTGAAGGGATATCCGATAAGACCATGCCATTTATTAGAATGAAGCTTGCAGTTGAGATATTCGACGAGGTCCCCGACACTTACAACGAAATGTCTGATCCTAATCCTCGAGGCAACAATACTGACCGTTTGTTACTACTCAACGACTCACAACCATAGAGGGAATTATGTGGTCGCTGCTTTTTGCGTAAGTACTAATTTGTTTTGAAGCAGCAAAGTAATTGTAATTGCCAAACACTATTCTTTTGAGGCAACCTTTTGATTCTCTGTACTTGTAGTCTAATTAGTGCCTTTGTGCAAAAGTCATGTAATGACATACTAATTTGCGCATTTTGAGCAAGAATTAGTATGTCATTAGGTTGCCTGACTCATTTTTTGTAAAGGCCTAATTGCCTTATCCTTGATCCTGCTTAATCAGGTGATAATGTAGATTTATTTAATACTTCAGCGTAGGCTTATAGTATATTTCATCGTAGACTTATTTAATACTCCAGCATAGACTTGTTAACCATATAGCGAATTTAACAACAATGGATAACATAAGTCTACCCTCAAATGTAACAAGTCTGCGTTTATATATAGCATTTGAGCGCAGACTTGTTTTCCATATAGCTAATTTAAAAACAATGGACAATATAAGTCTACCCTGATATGTAACAAGTCTGCGTTTTAGCAAATCAACTCTAAGAAGAACATGTCCTTACATTATGGCCCGTTTGACCACATTTTGAGCATGTAGGAAGTTTTCGAGGCACTTTCTTCTGCAATGCCATTTCCAACGCTGATTTACCACGACTTTCCTCATGTATTGAAACCCATTAATACTTGCACCAAAAGCTATAAACAAGAACTTAAATATGTGGATATCGTCAACTACGAGCCGTGTATAACTCCCAGGATTTGCTCGCCTTATTTGGTATAGATATGTGGGCAGGTTTTCGTATCCACTTTCTGGTGTTCCCCTTACTAACTCACGTGCATATCTCAAAGCACGGTGCGCCTTCCAGTAATCGACCTATAGTTGGTGTTCATGATTATCATAAGATGAACAAATATACAACACGAAAGCTATATCATGATTATTATATAACAAGAAAGCTATATCATGATTATTATAAGATGAACAAACCTTAAGATGGTATCGTTTCTGTAATGCATCAGATACATGACTGGGCAAAACTGATGGACCAACACCTCCTACGAAATCTTTGTACAGTTGACCAAGTATCTCATAAGTTCCTTGTCGACTCCGTTCAGAACGTTCAGTGACCGAACATGTATGCTCTCCGACAAAGATCCGAACATAAAAGTTTCGACCAGCTCCAATTCGTGAAGCTCGCAATCTCCATGAACAATGCTTCACCCAACAGTTTACCGTATACAAAACCGAAGTTGATTTCTCGAGATCAAAATCAAAATGATGTATAACTGAAAGAATCTTCAGCCGTGTCTCCAGTGCCTCTTTGTTTTCATATCGTTGTCCAACAGCCACATTGAAGGCAGACATTTCAGCGATCTGAAAATCGTCTGGAATATTTGGCTTTCTCGGTGGAGTTCCGTTTATCAAATGCATAGTTTGGTTCTCATCTTCTTCTTCAATTTCAGTCTTCCCATAAATTGAGTAATCATGATCACCCTCTGAAGCTCCATCAGAGTCATCGCAGCAATCAAATATATCTCCTTCTTCATCGTCACGTTCTGCCTCGATTACAAATTTGATCCGTTTTTTACCATCATTGACATTGTCTTCAACCGCTGAGCTCCTCGTGTTCCTTTTTCCTTCTTTTAATGTGACACATAACCGAATGGATGCTTCCTTACACTGATCTAAAAACCTTTGAAATTGTCGATTATTGCCAACAATAACGAACAGAGTATCTTGTGGTAAGTTTGACAACACCTTCTTCGAAAGCATGTAACTCAACTCGATCCCTTGAACGAACTTCTCAAACCGAAAATCTTCATAGACAATTGAAACAAAATCTTCAAAACTTGTTCCACGATCTGCATCAATAACTCGAGATCCCCTCCAGCTATCGACGAAAAACACCCACCTGTTTTTCTGAAATCTCCACTCACCACAAACAACGACAATTTGCCCCATATATCTTCAAAATCAGCAAAGATTTCGAACTATAAAAGAAGAAGACCGCTATATAACCATCGATCCAACGCGAGAACAACCAACCAACAACAGCTAACCACCAACAAGCAAAGTATTTAATGTTTGCAGCTGAAACAAATCTACACGTTAAGTCCACATTGTTGAACAATATGTCTACGAAGGTTTTAAATCTACGAAGTCTGCCAAAAAGTCTACGAAACTAATCCTATAAATCTACACCAAAAAACAATAAGTCTACACACTAAGTCTGCGTTCACGTAACATTCTCGTACCTACGAAGATTTTAAGTCTACGAAACTAATCCTATAAATCTACAGTCAATAACAATATGTCTACAAACTAAGTTTGCGTTCACGTAACATTCTCGTACAAGTCTACGAAGTTTTAAGTCTATGAAACAAATCTACAGCCAATAACAATATGTCTACACACTAAGTCTGCGTGCACGTAACATTCTCGTACAAGTCTACGAAGATTTTAAGTTTACAAAACTAATCATGTGTTCACGTAACATTCTCGTACGAGTCTACGAAACTAATTCTATAAATCTACAACCAATAACAATATGTCTACACAAAAAGTCTGCGTTGACGTAACATTCTCGTACAAGTCTACGAAGATTTTAAGTCTACGGAAACTCATCCTATAGATCTACAGCCAATAACAATATGTCTACACAAAAAGTCTGCGTTCACGTAACATTCGCGTACAAGTCTACGAAGATTTTAAGTCTACCAAACTAATCTTATATATCTACACCAAAGAACAATATGTCTACATATTAAGTCTGTGTTCACGTAAATTGATGACAACAAGTCTACGTAAAATATAAGTCTACAAATAAAATATAAATCTACGGTAACTAAGTTGGTAGACTTATTTTGGGATAAAATAAAAAAGCGGTGGCAGTTTTGTAAATAATCGCCTCGATCTATTAAAAAATTAATGGCAATTTCGTTATTACGTTTTTGGTTTCAAGGACAAATAAGGGTGTTATAGGTATTTTTGAGGATAAAAAACATTCTAGTAATTTTTCAAACTTTAGGTCTATTCTAGTAATAAAATGATACTTTTGATACTTTATAGTTATTCTCCCTACTTTTTATTCACAGGGCTAGAGTACTTACATACAGGATGCAGACCACCAATGGTTCATAGAGATGTGAAGACTACAAACATACTTATCGACGAGAATTTCCAAGCAAAACTTGTTGATTTTGGACTTTCTAGATCATTTCCAATTGGGAATGAAACTCATATATCAACAGTTGTTGCTGGTACTCCGGGATATCTTGACCCTGAGTAAGTTTTACTCATAACAAAAACTTGTCTTCCTTCCCCATTTGAGACATTTCCATCTTCTTTTCTTTTTTCAGATATAACCAAACAAATTGGTTGACAGAAAAGAGTGATGTCTACAGCTTTGGGATTGTGTTATTGGAAATTATCACAACCCAATCTGTGATAGATAGAACCCGTGAAAAACCTCACATTGCGGAATGGGTGGGTTTTATGCTTACCCAGGGAGGTATTGAAAATATTGTGGACCCAAGTCTCGCTGGAGATTATGACTCTAGTTCTATATGGAAGTTTCTTGAACTCGCTGTAGCATGCGTGAATCCTTCTTCTATGGGAAGACCAACCATGTCTGACGTTGTCAATGAATTGAAAGAATGTCTCGTATCTGAGAATTCAAGGAAAGGAGTCACATCAGAGGTGGAATCAAAGAGTTCTTTTGAACGAGCATGCAATTAGCAGCCGATCGATGTAACCCCTGATCCACGCTAACAGCTTATGAGGAGTCGTCCCTTGTGTCAAAGTTTGAAACGGTGTAATTTCCTTTGAGTTGGTGCAGTAGATTTGTCTCTCCTTCATTGTCCTTCTTAGTTCTCTTCTCACACACTATTGAGTGAAGGAAGCTTTAACTATATTTTCCTCTTGCATGGTTGAATTATAATACTATATAATATCATATATGTAATAATTGTTGCTCATAAAATATTTTTATTTATTTAATTAAGGATGATGCCATGATGGCCAAAAAATTGAAGGTTTAACACACTCATACACCTTGATATAACTGTTGTTCATTAGTTGAACCACTCATATCTTATACTGTTGTACACGAGACACATCTATCTTCATGTAGTTTAATTTGCATTACATCAAGATCATCACACTGATAATCTCTAGCTAGGATCGATTGGTTGTTGATGCAAATTAAATACGGTTCTAAATGGAAGTTGAAAATACAAGTAAAAAAAAAAAAAAAAATGAAATTGCAAACACAAATAAATGATGTAATCACAAAGTTTGAATGAATGAAAAAGAACGGGTGCACAAAAAAAACATGTTTCTTTGTATAAAACTATGTGGGTATCCACACATTTGAGTAGTTTTCTGTTCCCCCCCCCCCCCACAATGGAATAAATAATCTATCACTTATATAAAGGATATTTTTTTTTGGTCAGAATATAAAGACATAGGCCCTGTTCGTTTGTTTTGGCATTTGCATCCGAATGCACAATTTAAATGCTCTATCTGGATAATACATTTGAATGATGTTCGTTTCCATTTTCGATTGTTCATCTGGATAATGCATCTGAATGAACATTTGTTTGTTTGGTCATTTTCATCTGAATTTACATCTCCATTTAGACGCTTTTAATAAGAAAATGACTAAAATACACATGCTTTAATCTAATCATATTTTTAGTCTTAATCTTAAGCATATTAATTTTAATTCATAATTTAAACAATATTTACATATAAATAATTTTCAAATTATTATCTTTGACATTTGTAAATTTCCATTGTCATGAAATATTTATTTTTTTATAAGAAATTTCATCATAATTGATAAAAAAAAACATACAATTGATCAAGTGATCATTGATTCATATGCAGGCAAGAAGAACACTAAAAGCAAACATTTTCTCATTGGTGAACTAAGCAAACGTACAATCTCTTCTTCGATTCATAATTTCATCATACAGAACACAAGATCAAATTGGGAAAAAATCGCCAATTTATCATACTTCAGCATATGAATGTATGTCGATGATAGTGGCAAAGTATAGAAAAATGTTACCTTAATGACACGATGAACAATGGGAATATCAATACTAAGAACAAGACCGCTTAGGACGTATTTGGGTGGTTTGGCAGAAGAACATGCGACTGACTCCTTTCTTCAAGAGCAGTCAACTAATAACCTGTTCGATAAAGTTGGAGGATCAAGAAAATGAATTCTTTTGTTCCTTCATCTATGCATCAAATTTTGTTGAAGATCGTAAAGAATTATGGCAGGAATTGAGGGATCATCAAGACTCTCCGATAATTCGACAAAGGCCGTGGATACTGTAGGGAGATTTCAACGAGATTCTAGAGGTGGAGGAGCACTCTGGTTTCGAAAACTCTCCAACGGTGACAGCAGGTATGAGAGATTTCCAAGAGATGGCAAATTATTGTTCGTTGACAAACATGGCTTTTCATGGCCTTTTGTACACCTGGTGCAATAAGCGAGATGCTGATTTGATTTGGAAAAAACTAGACCGAGTTCTAGTAAACGAAGCGTGGAGACGAGCTTTTCCACAATCGTATAATGTATTTGAGGCAGGGAGTTTCTCGGATTACCTTCGAGGAAGATTTCATCTTAGCTCTGAAATACAGAACATCCGGAAGCCGTTTAAATTCGTCAATGTGGTGGCAGAGCTAGAGGAATTTAAACCAATGCTGGAGAACTATTGGGAAAACACTGAACCCATTTACATGTCGACTTCTTCATTATTTCGTTTCTAAAAAAAGCTTAAGGCTTTGAAGCCTTTGATAAGGAATTTGGCAAAAGACAAGATGGGCAATTTGGTTAAAAAGGCAAAAGAAGCTTATGCAGACCTTTGTGAAAAGCAAGAAGAGAATGCAAACCATCCATCTGCTCAAAATATGGAGGCTGAGAGAGAGGCTTTTCAACGCTGGGATAAGATAGCAGGACTGGAGGAAAAATTTCAAAAAAAAAGATCTAAGGTGCATTGGCTGAAAGTGGGAGATGGAAACAACAAGACGTTTCATAGAGCAGTCGAATCTAGAGAGGCAAAAAACACGATTCGAGAAATACAATGTCCTTATGGCAGTATTGTATCATCGAAAGAGGAGATAAAAACTGAAGCAGAGAGATTTTTCAAAGATTTTTTGCAACATAAACCAGAGGGGTTTAAAGGGACATCGGTCAGAAATTTGCAGAATCTTCTACCTTTCCGATTTACGGTGGAGGACACAGTTTTGCTGATGAGGGAAGTTACGGACGTGGAAATAAAGGGTATTTTATTTTCCATGCCAAACGACAAGTCTCTGGGTCCAGATGGTTACACGTTTGAGTTCTATAAAGCAGCTTGGGAGATAATAGGCAGAGATTTCATCCTGGCTGTCCAATCCTTCTTTGAGAAAGGCTTTCCTGCTAAATGTATAAACTCGACAATTTTAGCTCTAATTCCGAAAAAAACGGAGCTGAAAGAGATGAGGGACTACCGACCTATTTCATGCTGCAACGTCATCTACAAGGTTATATCCAAAGTGATTGCCAACAGATTAAGGAAGATTCTACCAAAGTTCATTGCGTCAAATTAATATGGTTTCGTCAAGGATAGGCTCCTAATTGAGAATCTTTTACTTGCTACGGAACTGGTGAAAGACTACCATAAAAACTCAGTCTCAACTCGTTGTGCTATAAAGATTGATATTTCTAAAGCTTTTGACTCCGTACAATGGTCTTTTATTATCAATGCTCTCTCGGCAGTGAACTTCCCGCCAAGATTCATACACTAGATTGCTTTGTGTATCACCACGGCTTCGTTTTCAGTTCAGGTCAACGGAGAGTTAGCTGGATTCTTTAGAAGCGAGAGAGGGTTGCGGCAAGGATGCTCATTATCACCATATTTGTTCGTCATCACAATGGATGCTCTATCAAAAATGCTCGATAAGGCTGCAAAGCATCATAAATTTGGCTATCACCCACGATGCAAAAACATGGGTATGACTCATCTTAGTTTTGCCGATAATCGCATGGTCCTAACTGATGGCAAAGTCAGATCAGTCGAAGGTATTATCTCTGTTTTTGATGAATTTGCAGAAATTTCAGGGCTCAAAATTAGCATGGAAAAGTCAACGATGTATTTGACGGGTATTACGGACGCAGTGCGACAAGAAATGACGGAGAGTTTCCCCTTTGAAGCTGGTCATCTTCCGGTGCGGTATTTTTGTCTACCTCTAGTCACTGTAAGTCATTACAAACCGCTGCTCGAGAAGATTAGGAACAAAATTGGTACATGGACATCTCGGTTTCTTTCTTATGCGGGAAGACTAAACCTCATCAGCTCAGTACTCTGAGGTATTTCAATTTTTTGGTTAGCGGCCTTTAGGCTGCCACAAAACTGCATCCGAGAAATAGAAAAATTGTGCTATGCATTTATATGGTCCGGTACAGAGCTGAACCCGAGAAAAGCAAAGATTGCATGGGAGGATATTTGTAGACCAAAGACGGAAGGTGGTTTAGGTCTACGATCTCTGAAAGAAGAAAATGATATTTATTGCTTAAAACTGGTATGGAGAATAGTTTCAATGCAGTCCTCCTTGTGGGTAAAGTGGATCCAAAATCATCTTCTCAAGCAGGAATCTTTCTGGTCCATTCGTGAGAATACTAGTAAAGGTTCATGGATGTGGAATTTTTTTTTAAAATACAGATCATTGGCGAAACATTTCTGCAAAGTCGAAGCTAGAAATGGTTTTTCCACATCTTTCTGGTTTGACAGGTGGTCGACTATGGGCAGCATGATGGATCTGGTGGGGGCGAGAGGGATAATAGACATGGGAATAAGCAAGAATGCTTCTCTCGCAGAAGCATGGACATGGCGTAAAAGGAGACACCACCAGGTTGAGGCTTTGAACAACATTGAAGAAGCAATAAGGAGTGCTCGAGAAACCATAAATGAAGATGAGGGGGACGTTTTCCTGTGGAGAAAAAAGGACAATTTCAAACCAGTTTTCAACACCTAAGATACTTGGAATCAAATTCGGAAAATTTCAAATCAAACATCTTGGCACAAAGGGGTATGGTTCACTCATGCGACACCGAAATACTCCTTATGTGCATGGTTGGCGATTAGAAATAGAATTTCCACTGGAGATCAAATGAGCATTTGGGGGCAGGGCTGCGACAAAACATGTACGTTATGTTTAGCGCAATTAGAAACAAAAAACCACATGTTCTTCTCGTGCAGCTAGTCGGCAGCAATATGGTCATCTCTTGCAAAGAATCTTCTCAAAAACAAATACACAACTGATTGGGAAGCAATTATCCGGTACATCTCAGACACAAACCTTGATCGCATTCATAGTTTCCTCACGAGGTACGTATTCCAAACTGCAATCCATAGCATTTGGAAAGAGCGTAACAATCGACGACACGGCGGAGATCCGACCCCAACAAATTGTCTGGTACATTTCATCGACAAACAAGTGCGAAATCGCCTAAGCTCAATCCGAGCTTAGGTAGATCGGAGATATGAAGCGGGACTCCAAGCTTGGTTTGCCGTAACTATGTAATTTCGAAATTAAGATTTTTTTTCTAATTTCTTTCAAATGAACGTTGATTTGTTGTAAAAAACGTGGTATTTTTTTCTTGAATTAAATTTAACATAAAATTCAAAAAAAAAAAAAAAAAAAAAAAAACCAAATTCCACAAACAAAACCCGAAATGTTCAGTTAGTACACAACATATTTTACTTAAACTCAATACATTGCATCTACAAATTATTTGATTGTTGTGTTTGGCCATTATCTTAATAGCAGCAACAACAGAAATTGGTAGATGCTCTAGGGACAGAGTGAGATAGTAAGAACACATACAAAGCTGAAGGTCTTAGGAAAGACAAAGATAAAGATCACATACCTATTAATATGGAAGTCTAGTTCCTTTCGCCATCTCTATAGTGATAGAATCACGCATAGCCTCCATCATTCTATCACCAGCTATGGAGCATGCCCATCATTTTCATCAATGATGTTCATACGATTCCACCATTTCTCAATGTGCAAAATCAATGTTCATCTCGTCTTAACTTTCTAAAAACAGAGACATAGCTACAACAAGACTAAACTTATGATCCTCTATTACCTTATGGTTCATCTCGTCTTGAAGTCGTTCTAGCTCAAGAACACTTGTAAAGTTATTTCATGATAAATTACCGAAAAGATAAGTGTATTTTGATAATTGATATCTTGGCATTTTACTAGTTTTATACCCATATTTTTCTTTGTCTTTGTACATTTACATTCATGTTTATGTGCAATTAGTTGCATTTTGCATATCTATTTACATATTTTAGGTTTTAGAGTTGGAGTGAAGCATTTGAGGCTTGTTTGGACAAAGAATGAGTCATTTGGAGCAAAGAAAGAATTGTGTACGCAGAGGCTCACAACGAACAACCTGCAGCTGCCATATGCTGTAGCTGTGAAGCCGCCGTCGCCAAACCAGTGATCTGCAGTGACCACCCTGCAGCGACGAGATGCGGCAACTGCAGATCGCCTAGAATCAAGATATCCACCGGGTCAAACCCGGTTTGTCCCGGGTTGACCGGTTCAACCCATTTTTCTATATAAACAAATTGATCTAATTTCTTTATGGATATTCTTTTCTCTTGCAAACTATTTCCCTTTTTAGATTTTGATACATTTTGTATTGGATCTTTGAAGTTGTATGCAATTTCTTAAGTTCTGTCTTTAATTCTATCTTTCAGTAATCACTAATCATGGATATTAACACTGTCCTTATGGGTTTTGTTGATTCCATTATGATAAGTGAGTAGATCCCTTAAGATCCTTAGGATTATGATGAGATAGATTAGGGTGATCCTTAGTGTAGATCAATGATGTTAGGGCCTAGTTTATATAAGATATTTTCTTATTAAGTGTGTTTAATGCTAGATTAGCTTTGGTAAAGTTGATTTAGAACTTAGGGAATTTCTCGCCCGGAAGGTGTTCGATGAAATTCCCCAAAAAACGTTTTAGGAGATTTAATTGCTTAACTGATATCCATGTATTTTACTATCTAGAGTATCATATTTTCCTTTGTTTTCTTTGTGTTTCATCTAGTTTTCATTGCATATATATTGCATTTAGGTCCAAATCGAGTCTCATTACATATTAGGTGTCCTAGGTTGTTTTTGTGTTGTTTTTGGCTTCATGGAGCCTTTTTCAGGTACTTCTGGAGTTAGAGGAGAATGAGTAACCATCACAGAGGGCCAACGGGCAAGAAAGACGAGGAAAAGATGATGGAGTACCTGATGATCGGTTTTATCGGCCATGTGGTCGATAAGGAGGGCCGATAAAACGCCTTGTCTCATGCCAAGAAGACGTCGCTCCTGTCAAGCATTCTTATCGGCCATATGGCTGATAGGGGAGGCCGATAAAAAGCCTTGGTTTGTGTTGAAGAGTACCAAGTTCATGTGGGAGTTTGTATTGGCTAAGTGACTGATAAGATGTGGCCGATAGAATCAAAGATCAAGCATCGAGAATATGTGTCTGGAAGATCGACTCGTATGGAAGCCTTCCCTTTGAATTTAGCTTTGGAGCTCTTCATTAATTAAAGTTGTCGGAAATTGAGTTAGCTTTCCAATGGCAGTGGTTTCAAGTCGTTCTGGGCTGTATTGAAGGAGTTACATCCGATTTAGTGAACACATATCAATTATGCCGCAAAGGAGGATGCATCCGAGAATGAAGGCTCACTGGTGAAGGTTTTATCGGCCATATGGCCGATAAACATGACCGATAAAATGCATGCTCCCGACTTTTCTTTTCTTTTTGACTTTGGTTCCCTCCACTTTTGTATATAATCAACACTTAGTGGTGGAGTCTCAACAACTCTTTATTGACGAAAGTAAGATCATATATGCTTCTTTTTATTGTTTAAGTTTTACTGTTTAATTCAAACTCTCTGTTCTCTCCTCTTGTATTCATGAATCTTTCAAGATCTACACCATTTTGGTGAAGATTTTCTTACTTTTCTTATTTTTACTATGTCTTGCTTTTGTTCGGTTTTCTTTTGTGATTTAGTTATGTGTGAGTAGTCTTATTATGGATTGTGGGAATGGTTGATTTAGAGGTATAGATGATGATCTTTTGATGTTTAGGACAAGATTAAAGAAGTTCTCATGTTTAGAAGTGGTCTTAAAGCTAGGATTGAACTAGCTACTCAATTTCTAGATCATGGTTAGTTTATACTTGAGAGAGGTTTAATAAAATGTCTAGAAGATTTCTAAACATGTTTTTGATGCTTAGCAAGATGAGAATCATGGCTAAGGATCATTAATTGGCTTAAAAAGGACTTACGTTTTATGCTTGTTGATAATTTGGTTGCAATTGAGAGATTAGCTAATTCAGATTATCAATAAAGGGTTTAGCATCATGAGAGTGAGTTAAGCTATTTGTGTGTGTTCCTTGCCATAGAATAAAGCTCATTGAGTGATTACAAGCATCATTAGCGAATCATCGAAAACTTCTAATCGAACACCATTTCCTAAGATCCATATCTCCATTCCCTTGAGTAAAACCGATTGTAGTGTCTTGTTTTCTTTGAATCTATGGTTTTAAAACTAACCTGCAATCATTTTAATTGTATTGTATGTTCTTATTCTCTATCTTTTATTATTAAGTTTTATCGTAATTAGTTCTTTAAAAACAAAAACCAAAAAACGTTTAGCTTAGCTTGAGTAGTTTCTTGTATTCTTATTGTGCTAATCTTTCTCTTTGTGGATTCGATCTCTAAGTACTATAACGACATACCGTTATGATTGCGGTAGTGTACACATTAGAGTAATTGATGTGGTAAAACACGACTTATCAATTTGCCGCCGTTACCGGGGAGATAGCAATAGACATTAGGATTTGGATTCTATCTAAGTCTAAGTACTTTTCTTTATTTTGTTACTAACTGATAACCGTGTATTTTACCATCTAGAGTCTCATATTTTCTTTTGTTTTCTTTGTGTTTCATCTTGTTCACATTGTATTTACATTGCATTTAGGTCTAAATTGAGTCTCATTGTATTTTAGATGTCCTAGTTGTTTTTGTGCTCTTTTTGGCTTGTTTGAGCCATTTTCAGGTGTTTTTGGAGTTAGAGAAGTTAGGAGAGTGTGGGTAACCATCATGGAAGGTCAATGGGGCAAGAAAGGCAAGGAAAACATGAAGAAAAGACCGTCAAGTGATTCTATCGGCCATATGGCCGATAAGACGGGCTGATAGAATCATAACATGAAGTTTTCCAAGCATTTGCTCCTGCCAAGCCATTTTATTGGCCATATGGCCGATAAAACATGCCCGATAAAAGCAAAGATCAAGCATTGAGAATATGTGTCTGGAAGATCGACTTGTATGGAAGCCTTCCCTTTGGATTTAGCTTTGGAGCTCTTCCTCAAAGTTGTCGGCAATTGCGTTATCTTTCCAATGGAAGTAGTTTCAAGTCGTTCGGGGCTGTATTGAAGGATTTCCATCCGATTTAGTGGACACATGTAAACTCTGCCGTGAAGGGAATGCATACGAGAATGAAGGCTAACTAGGGAAGGTTCTATCGGCCATATGGCCGATAAACATGACCAATAAAACACCTGCCCCGAATTTTCTTTTCTTTTTGACTTTGGGTCCCTCCCCTTTTATATAAGTTCAACCTTGAGTTTCAACAACTCTCCACACACGAAAAAACTGGACCTCTTTTGCATCTTTTCCACTGTTCTAAGTCAACTTCTTCTCTCTTATCTCTTGTGTTCATGAATCTTTCAAGATCCACACCATATTAGTGAAGATTTTCTTACTTTTCTTCCATCAATCTTCTTATTTTCATTATGTCTTGCTTTTGTTCGGTTTTTTTTTGTGATTTAGTTATGTGTGAGTAGTTTCATTATGGATTGTGGGAATGGTTGATTTAGAGGGATAGATGATGATCTCTTGATGTTTAGAGCAAGATTATAGAAGTTCTCATGTTTAGAAGTGGTCTTAAAGCTAGGATTGAACTAGCTACTCAATTTCTAGATCATGGACAGATTACACTTGAGAGAGGTTTGGGAACTGTCTAGAAGATTTCTAACCATCTTTTTGATGCTTAGCAAGATGAGAATCGTGACTAAGGATCATTAATTGGCTAAAAAGGATTTGTGTTTTATGCATGTTGATAATTTTGTAGCGATTGAGAGATTAGCTAATTTGAATCATCAATGAAGGGTTTAGCATCATGAGAATGAGTTAAACTATTTGTATGTGTTCCTTGCCATAGAATTAAGCTCATTGAGTGATTAAAAACATCATTAGAGAATCATCGAATACTCCTAATCGAATGTCATTTCCTACGATCCATATCTTTATTTTCTTGAGTAAAATCGATTTAGTGTCTTGTTTTCTTTGAATCTGTGTTTCTTAAACTAGATTGTAGTTATTTTAATTGTCATGTATGTTTTTATTCTATGTCTTTTATTTTTAGTTTTATCGTAATTAGTTCTTAGAACAAAAACCAACAAAAATCGTTAGCTTAGCTTAAGTAGTTTCTTGTATTCTTAATGTGTTGTTCTTTCTCTCTGTGGATTCGATCCCTAAGTACTCAATCGACACACCGTTATGATTGCGGTAGTCTACACATTAGGGTAATTGATGTGTTGAAAAACGACTAATCACTGACTACTTTGTTTTTCTTGCTCTATTTTTGAAGGTGTATGCACACAAGAAGTCAAGGACAAGAGAACCTGCAACCGTTTGTGCTAGAAATTCGAAGGCACGAAAGAGACAACGTAAGGGCAGCAAGAGAACGAGCAGAAAACGAGAGGCGTTTTTCGATGGACGCCGCAAGAAACAACCCGTTCTTTGAAGAGCCACCACCGCCACCACCACTAGATGAAGTCCAAGGAGTGGGCTTACAAAACCAACGACCGAGGCAGCCAATCCATCCTCCTAGATAGCCAAAAAGGATTGGTGCCTTCGATGAACCCACTACACAAGGGGTTCGAACTGGGATAAGACCACCACCATGTGCAAACAACAACTTTGAGATCAAGTCAAGTCTCATGAACATGGTGCAGAACTCGAGATTCTTTGGAATGCCATTGGAGAACCCGATCGATCAGTTCGACCGTCTTTGTGGGACGGTGAAGATGAATGGAGTCTCGGAGGACGTTGTCAAGTTGACTCTCTTCCCATTCTCTTTGGGAGACAAGGCTGATCAATGGGAGACAAGTGTGGTCACCACCACCATACCGGCCTGGGAGGAGTGCAAGAAGCAGTTCGTGGTAAAGTTTTTCTCGAGGCAAAAGTGATGTACTCGGTTTTTACAGCTTTCTAACATATGCTTTTGTGTTGGTTTTGAGTCTTTTATTGAGTCAAAGTGTGTTTTTAGGGTCTTTTAGTCTTTTATCGAGTCTTTACAGGTTTTAGGTTCATTTGGAGGAAAGCAAGGCGTTTTGGTTGCAAAAGGTGAAACTAGGAATGCAAAGTCATGCATAAACCTCTGAAGTTTGGCATTCTTTCAAGGTCTTACCACCAATGGATCGAGTTGTAATTTTGACACAGGATAGATCTGTGAATTAGCTTTCATGTGCAAGTAGTTTGAAGAAAATCCAACGGTGCGATCAAGAGTTATACCCGATTTACTGAAGACAGGTCAATCTGCCTCGCAAAAGAAGCATGTGCGGAACATGGAGGTTTGCATCGACCGATACAAACTTGCATCGATCGATGCAAATGTCTGCAAATTTCCAGGAGCTTCCAAATCGACCGATGCATACCTTGCATCGATCGATGCACTTCCCAAACGAAAAAGGTAGTTTCTAAACTTCCTATTTTGCCCCAGAATATATATATACTTATTTTTCGACCCATAACATATATATACTTATTTTTCAGCCACTTTTGAGGCTAGGCTTTATTTTTCTTAGACATCTTTCATCTCTTCCAATTGTATGCTTGGGAGAAGATCTCTGAACCTCTTTTGACAAATTTTGAGAAGATTTCTGAACCCTCTTATTATCTATTGAATTTCTTTATGATTTCTCTCATACCGCTTTGCTTATTCTCTGCAACTATGTGTGAGTAGATTTCATAGTTAGGTTTTAGGGTTTTCAAGGGAATTCATGAATTGCTAATTTAAGATTGTTAGATAGGGAATTATCGATTGGTTTCTTCATCTATTGTTGATCTTATTTTTGGAACTTGACTCGCGACCTAGTTTCTGATCTTGGTGTATTTACGCGCCGAAAGCGTTTGTTAAATTTCCTAAAAGAACATAGATGAGCAAAATATCCTTAACCAACGGGAGTTGATGTTATTGTGTTTTGTGAATTTATCAAACTCGCTTATAATGCATGTTTAGGTTGTTGAATTCAACGGGAGTTAGTATTCATATATCTAATACATAGGGATTTAATACTCTGAGCAAAGATTTATCTAGTCTAGTGATTTGAGTTCAAGAACGATGCTTAATGCTTTCCTTGCCTGATTTTCTGGTTTGCAATCCATTGTTCTTGTGAATTTCCCTGAAGCCTGACACCTTTAATTCATAAGTTTAATTCGTTTTTACTTAGCTTGTTATTTCATTGCAATAAAACCACAAACAATTCTCATTCGTCTTAGATTTACTTTTCTCTTGTATTCTCGTAGTGTTTCACTTGGTCCTTGTGGATTCGATCCCTAGATTACTACAACTTTTGCTGTGCACTTGCAGTAGTTTATTATAGGGTTAAAACTTTGCTTATTCTCTACAACTATGTGTGAGTAGATTTCATAGTTAGGTTTTAGGGTTTTCAAGAGAATTCATGAATTGCTAATTTAAGATTAATTATCAGTTGGTTTCTTCATCTATTGTTGATCTTATTGCTGGAACTTGACTCGCAACCTACTTTCTAATCTTGGTATATTTACGCACCGAAAGCGTTTGTTAAATTTTCTGAAAGAACCTAGATGAGCAAAATATCTTTAACCGTCGGGAGTTGATGTTATTGTGTTTTGTGAACTTATAAAAATCGCTTATAATGCATGTTTAGGTTGTTGAATTCAACGGGAGTTAATATTCATATATCTAATACATAGGGATTTAATACTCTGGGAAGAGATTGATCTAGTCTAGTGATTTGAGTTCAAGAACGATGCTTAATGCTTTCCTTGCCTGATTTTCTGTTTTGCAATCCATGGTTCCTGCAAATTTCCCTGAAGCCTGACGCCTTTAATTCATAAGTTTAATTTGTTTTTACTTATTTTGTTATTTCATTGCATTAAAACCACAAACAATTCGCATTCGTCTTAGCTTAACTTTTCTCTTGCATTCTCGTAGTGTTTCACTTGGTCCTTGTGGATTGGATCCCTAGATTACTACAAATTTTGCTGTGCACTTGCAGTAGTTTATTGTAGGGTTAAAACTCTGTGTATCAAAAAGACAGCCAAACTAAGAAACGACATCACCACCTTCAAGCAAAGAACCAATGAGTCATTTTTTGAAGCATGTGAGAGACTAAAAGGGTACACAAGGGCTTGTCCACACCATGGAGTCTCAAGGGAAGCACTTCTAAGAATCCTACACCGCGGAGTTCTAGAGAAATACCAACTAGCTTTGAACACGGCAAGCTATGGGAGTTTTGCTAGCCAAGATGTTGTTAATGGAGAGATACTAGTTGAGTATTTGACTCAAAGTGACCAAGGCTATGGAGGTGAATATGATCGAACGGTAAGGGATACAAAGTATGAAGATCAAAGGTTCAAGGACATCAACGATAAGTTGGATAAAGTCCTACTTGCAAACCAAAGATCAATCAATTTTGTTGGAGAATATGGAGGACACCAAGGGTACCAAGTCGTTGCACAAGAAGGGAATGAAGAAATTCAAGATGAAGTAAACTACATTGGGAACCAAGGAGGATTCCAAGGGAACCGAGGAGGGTTCAACCAGAATTTTCGGAATCACCCCAACTTGTTGATAAATACAAATTTTAATCCCTAATTAAACCCCAAGTGCAAGGCAATTGTTGTAGTAATTATGGGTATCAAACCACAATGAGATGAATAATACACTAAGAATGCAAGAAACTTACTAAGCTAAGAAATATAATTTTGGTTTTTTTTTTGTTTGAGAAACTAAATAAAAAGTATTAATATTTAATGAAAAAATAAAACATAAATAATTGTGACAATTTAAATAAGAGATTAATTATGAAGCACAAATGTAAGAAATCACAAGAAAACAATAAAACTCGGATTAAAAATCAAGAAGATAAAATATGGATTTTCGGGTTTGGTATTTTGTTCTAGGATGATTGGTATTTAGAAAGATGATGTTGAAAACATTTGAATTAATTAAATTCCTAAACATGATCACTTAAATAGATTAGTTCACTTTCATGATACTAATCCTTTTACAAATCATTTAAATTAAGCTAATTTCCCAATTGCAATTTAGATGATTTATAAACTATGAACACAAAATCATTTTTATCACAATTCACCTTAGACTTCAATTTCCATTGGTTTAATAATGAAAAGCATGAGAAGAAGAGTTCAAAACAAATTACCCAATCCCTTGGTGCGATTTTGTTAAAAATCAAGAAATAGTTTTTCAACCCACTTCTAGCTTTGAGAATATTCAAAACATGAGGACAAATTATTTTCTGGTTTTAAACATCTTAAATCACCAACCAATCATCTTTGAACTTCCCAAATCCTTAACCCATAATATGACTACTCACACATAGCTAGATAACAAAAATAAATGACAGAAATGAAAGACATAATTGTATAAATAAGAAAAGAGGAAGAGTTTAAGAGAAAATCTTCACTATATGAGAAATGATGAACACTCCTTCATAGGCATGAAAGGAAAAACGAAAATGAAAGAAAAGAGAGAGTGTTTAAGCTTTGAGTAAGAGATGTGTTTGTATTATGAGTTGATGATCTTACAAGAGGGATTTCACCTCCTTATATAACAATACCAAGGCACAATGATATATCATGGTTTTTACCCCTTTTAAGCCATGATATAGGTCTGTTTTATAGATTCTTTCTACTCTTTTGTAGTGTTTTAGAGTCTTTTAGAGGTTTTAGCACGTTTGGGGCATAATTGGAGATATTGGAGCATTTTGGAGCAAAACAGAAGTTCATGTAGCTGAGTACTCGATTTGAAGCCCTTGTATCGACCGACACCACCCGGTGTCGATCGATACTGATACCATGAAGAAAGGAAGCGCCTCACTGCCCGAGTATCGATCGATACTACTTAGGTATCGGTTGATACCGTCGTCCATGGGGAAGGAAACGCGACTTTTATGAATAGTTGAAGAATTGAAAAATTGCCCAGAAGACTTTATTATTTACAATTTAGCCCAAAACGTGTTTTAGGAGTTTAAATTAGGTTTTTGAGCCACTTTTGTTGGACGTTTGATTACGTTCTGATTAAGCTTTATTCTACTCTGGTTTTTGGAGAGACAACTCTGAACTCCTGTTTCTTATTGATTTCTTTGATGATCTATTCAATCATGTTGTTTTCATTCTCCATGTCTGAGTAGATTTCACTGTTAGGTTCAGGGTTCTCATAAGGGTTTTCTCTGAATGTTAGGTTAATTAGTTAATTAGGATTCACCATCTGAATTAGTTCTTCACCATAGGTTGTTCCCATAGCTAATTCTAGGTTGACGAATCTAGAATTTAGATCTTAGGATAATTGATTAGGCACGAGAGTGCGATTAATTACCTGACAGAACCTAGGGTGAGCAAAATAACTATTCGCACAGAGATTTGGTTTAGTTGTTTTGTGAACAAATCAAACTTGAAATAAAAGCTGGTTTAGACTTTAGGATTCGCAAAGAGATTTGGAATTCTAGGATTTAGACTTAGATAGTTTTCGCAACGAGAGTTGGTTAGCTATACTTTAGTGATTTGAGTTCAAGAACCGCGCTAAATCTAAATCTTGTTAGTTAGTTTATCTACGTTCATTGAATTCCTGAGAAATACCCTGAGCCTATCTCCTTTCCAATTGATTCACAACTTATTTAATTTACGCACTCGCATTTAATTTCATTGTTTGGTTTAGCTTAATTCGGATATATATAATCTATTGCGTGAATTCAGGAGTTCTTGTGTTCGACCCCTACATATACTACAACAACTGCTTTAGTACTATTAGGGTATTAATTTGAGCATATCAAATTTGGTGCCGTTGCCGGGGACTCAATTTCGCCATTAGATTTTAGTGAAGAATTTCGACTAAATCGTTGAGTATCGATCGACACCCTAGTGGTATCGGTCGATACCCGTCGCGTTTTTTTTTTCTTACGTTCTTGACTTTTGTGTTTCAGGTGTATGCCTAATCGCCAAACCAGAAGGAACAAGGACACTCCGCTAGTTAATCTTTCCAACGAGGAACTAGCACTTTTGGAACGCACAAATCGGAAAACAAAGAAGCCAGCAGAGATGAACAATCCAAAGGTATTGATTCGTGATGAAGCTGGAGTTTTGAGAGACCAAGAGGGTCATTTGTGCAATGAGAGGGGACAGCGACTTGATGGAGAGGGAAACATCATAATCCCTCCCATAGCTGTCGATGAGATTTCTGCGCGAGCTGCGCGCAATAACGAGGTGAATATTGGGAATGCTGGGGTTAATCGTGCCAGGACGCTTGGAGAGTACAACAGACCCGATCAGTTATATGCCAATCGGTCTGCGATTCGTATTTCCACTTTTCAGAGGAATGACTTTGAGCTGAAACCTGCATACTTCACTCTTGTGGGTCAGCATCCTTTTCATGGTCTTCCTCATGAACACCCCATGGAGCATGAATTATGAGGACTTGGTCATGAGCATGAATTATAGGAGTATCCAACGATTACCTTCTCTGTAAGCTCTTCCCACACTCTCTTGGTGGAGATGCAGCTTATTGGCTTAAGCAGTTACCCCCTGGATCACTGACTACATGGGAGGAGCTGAAGAATGCGTTCCTGAATAATTTCTGTGATGATGCGAGATCCGAAGAGCTCAAGAACAAGATTTCTCAGTTTTCTCAGGGTTCGACAGAGGCACTTAAGGCTGCTTGGATCAGATTCAGGTCATGTCAGAGGGATTGCCCACATCACGGTTTCACTAAGGTTCAGTTGCTGGGTATCTTCTTCAGAGGGATTGATTGGAGGTATCAGATGGCTTTGGATGCTGCGAGTAATGGAAATTTCAACACCATATATCCTGACGATGCTTATGTGCTGATTGAGAACTTGGCGTTTAGCAATAGCACCAAGAATGCAGACTTTGAGCGGAAGAAGCAGGCTGGGAATTTGGATGGATCGCAGATTGCTGAGGTTCAAGCCAAGCTGGATTCAGTGCACAATCTTCTGATGGGTAAGACGAAAGCTGTACACTTTGCTAATGAGGATGAAGTGAAAGATGTTAACTACATAGGTGGTGTTGGATTTCAAAGTCAAAGACATCAATACCCACCTCACCCACCCAACACTCCAGAGAGCAAGGTTGAGTCTATGTTTGAGCAGCTTCTTCAAGGACATCAAAAGATGACAGTGAACTTTAATGGGAAGTTGGATGCTCTGTACATATATCTGAATGGGAAAATCGAAGCTCTTAGCATTCATCAGAGAATGCTGGAAACTCAGGTCGCTCAGACTGCTTCAGCTGTCAAGGGAAAGATGGTTCATGCATAGAATGAACAAGTCAATGCGATCACCTTACCTTACGAAGTGATGAAGAGGTCGATCCAGGAGTGAAAACAGGCCTAACAGCAAAGAATCTCGTCGATGACGACGATGAGGCTCCTGAAATCGCCCCAGTATCGATCGATACCACCCAGTATCGGTCGATACCCATCCAAGGATCTGCCAAGGACATTTCAAAACCAAGGGTATCGATCGACACCACACTTGTATCAATCGACACCGCATCTGCAGAGACGACAGAGAAGCCTTCTATCGATCGACACCAACTTAGTATCGATCGACACCCCTCGCAGACAGAGCCAGAAACAGTGAAAACACACAAGATTGTCAAGGAAAGGGTTTACAAGCCTAGGGTTCCATATCCTATACCACCTAGACATCTCATGAAACCCATAACTGCGGAGAAGTTGCTAGCTTTTGAGAAGATGGTCAGGAGGATCCCCCACACTATATCTTTTGAGGAAGCTTTTGAGAACCGTCCTATAGCGTGTTACTTCGAAAATTGCAGAGAAACTAAGGAAGAGATCAATGCACTATTTATCAAAGCCAGAAGTACACCACCTCCACTGAAGCAGTTGACTAAGAGAGAAGACCCAGGAAAATTTTCAGTTCCATGCTCTATTTCTGGAGTTGAATTTAAAGAATCTCTCGTTGACTCGGGGGCTTGCGTCAATGTCATGTCAAGGGCATTTGCAGAGAGATTGAAAGCTGATATTCGACCGCCCAAGACATCCATCACATACGTGAACTGTATCACCTCACTTATGCACGGTACAATCCCTGATTTGATGGTCACAGTAGGAAATTGTCTAGTTCCTACTGATTTTCAGGTTGTGGAGATGAGTGCAAGATATACTACGCAGTTAATTCTTGGCTGACCGTTTACGGCTACGGTTGGTGCCATTATGGACACACCCAACAAGAGAGTCTCATTCTCCTACATTGACAAGGAGGTGTACTACAAAGCCATTCCTTCTGGAAGAATTCCCACACGTGTCTCTTGCATCTGTGTTGTCACAGCAGATACGTCGGCAATTGATCTTTTGGAAGAGCCTCCTGACGTACCTAATACCATAGATGTTCTCGATAGTCCTTCTGTCATCACCAAGAAAGACGTCAAAACAGCTAAGGCAAAGAAGAAGGTAAATAGCAAAGGAGTAAAATGTACTCCCTCTATGACTTTAATCCCTCAGAAGTGTGATGGGGACTCGGTTGAGTACAAGGTGAAGCGCAAAGGAACCTCAAAACCATTCTCCAAGGCTAGAGTCATTCTTACTCCGGAGCTGAAAGAGAAAGGAAAGGAGGTTATAGAGAGCATGTTGAGTAAAACTCTGAGTCTGCAAGTATCTAGCTGTGGAACTTGCATGGGAGTAAGCTCTTAACCTCGCCCCGACTGATCACCTGAGCCAAAGTCAAGCTAATGACTAAAAACAAGCGCTTGGTGGGAGGCAACCCACTGGTAAGTCTATATATAAGTCTTTTGTTTTTATTTTCATTTTTAGTTTTGTGTCTTGTGTTTCATGTGAAAAAGCAGATTCAGAAGAGCAGCACCGATCGATACCAGTGATGTATCGGTCGACACTCATCACCATCTCGGGTAACTCCTTCGATTTTCATCAATTCACTCAACTCTTCTGATTTCTTTTACCAACTTTAGGCTAAATAACACTGGGGACAGTGTTGTTTAAGTCTGGGGGAGCTAGTCGCTGACATTGTGTTTGTTTTTCTTAGAGTCAGTCATTCCTGTGTCAATAATTGTTTTATTGAGTCAAAACCTGTTGGAGATTATGATCTTGTTCTTGAATCTATTGTTTTGACTTTGCTTCTGAGTGTCCACTGTTACAGAATCAGTTACAGATCGACTAATGAAAAATCCAAAGGCTGACCAGTTAACTAGAAGACACACATGTTTCCAACAGAGTTTTTTTAAAGCTTGAGCCAAATTTCTGCACTTCATCGATGTGGTTAGTATTCATAGAGCTTGATTCCTCATTCATATCTGACAAAGGAACCCATGTGTTTAAAGTAATAGTATCTCTCTCCCCTATTATAAGTTAATAAATAAGAGCATAAAATATGAAATGATTTTCTCCTGAGTAGAGGGTTATGAATGTTTCCAGCGATCCCATTATTCTACTTGGTGAGGAATGATCACACAGAGGATTGGAAGCGAGGCTAGGATTTTCCTATGATGTCATTATTCTCCTACACCCTTTGATACATTGAGAGGGAAGAACCGGGGATTCGGTGGCAAACACCATCAATACTCGCGTCTCATACCTTGACGTGTATATGCGAATCTAAAAAGAAAAAAAGAAAAAAGAAAAGAAGAGAACAAAATAAGAAACAAGTCTGGGGGAGAGAAAGGGATACAAAAAGTGTGAAATTGGGTGGTTCCTTGTTATGATATTGTATGGGAAAGATTCAAGAAGGTTCTTGGTATTAATCACAGCGATGAAACTGGCGATGATGGGTTTAATTGAACAATGCTGCGAAATAATGTGTGTAGTCTGGGGAAGCTGCGAATGCCTATGGAGAAGTACATGGTGGTTAGTCTTGGAATTGGTTAGGTAACATTTGGGTGCTTGGGAAAAGGGTCATTGCAACGTTCCAAGAACAGGTGAGTCTCCGTGTTTTCAAACCTCTTTCTCTGGTTTGGCCTTCTATTTGCTTGAGGGCAAGCAAAAGGCTAAGTCTGGGGGCGTGATATATCATGGTTTTTACCCCTTTTAAGCCATGATATAGGTCTGTTTTATAGAGTCTTTCTACTATTTTGTAGTGTTTTAGAGTCTTTTACAGGTTTTAGCACGTTTGGAGCATAATTGGAGATATTGGAGCATTTTGGAGCAAAACAGAAGTTCGTGTAGCTGAGTACCCGATTTGAAGCCCTTGTATCGACCGACACCACCCGGTGTCGATTGATACTGATACCATGAAGAAAGGAAGCGCCTCACTGCCCGAGTATCGATCGATACTACTTAGGTATCGGTCGATGCCGTCGTCCATGTGGAAGGAAACGCGACTTTTATGAAGAGTTGAAGAATTGCAAAATTGCCCAAAAGACTTTATTATTTACAATTTAGCCTAAAACGTGTTTTAGGAGTTTAAATTAGGTTTTTGAGCCACTTTTGTTGAACGTTTCATTACGTTCTGATTAAGCTTTATTCTACTCTGGTTTTCGGAGAGACAACTCTGAACTCCTATTTCTTATTGATTTCTTTGATGATCTATTCAATAATGTTGTTTTCATTCGCCATGTCTGAGTAGATTCCACTGTTAGGTTCAGGGTTCTCATAAGGGTTTTCTCTGAATGTTAGGTTAATTAGTTAATTAGGATTCACCATCTGAATTAGTTTTTCACCATAGGTTGTTCCCATAGCTAATTATAGGTTGACGAATCTAGAATTTAGATCTTAGGATAATTGATTAGGCACGAGAGTGCGATTAATTACCTGGCAGAACCTAGAGTGAGCAAAATAACTATTCGCAAAGAGATTTGGTTTAGTTGTTTAGTGAACAAATCAAACTTGAAATAAAAGCTGGTTTAGACTTTAGGATTCGCAAAGAGATTTGGAATTCTAGGATTTAGACTTAGATAGTTTTCGCAACGAGAGTTGGTTAGCTATACTTTAGTGATTTGAGTTCAAGAACCGCGCTAAATCTGAATCCTGTTAGTTAGTTTATCTACGTTCATTGAATTCCTGAGAAATACCATGAGCCTATCTCCTTTCCAATTGATTCACAACTTATTTAATTTACGCACTCGCATTTAATTTCATTGTTTGGTTTAGCTTAATTCAGATCTATATAATCTATTGCGTGAATTCTGGAGTTCTTGTGTTCGACCCCTACATATACTACAACAACTGCTTTAGTACTATTAGGGTATTAATTTGAGCATATCACACACTTATTACAATTTTAAATGTTTTATTAGCTTGCATAAAGGAAAAGAAAAAGAAGAGTGATAATGTTGTAGCATGATGAGTAATGATGTCCAACACTCATAAAAGCAAGGGAGAGTGATAATGTTGTAGCATGATGAAGAATGATGTCCATCACTCAGCCCTTAGTGGGTGGTTTAAAGGAGATGGGTTGGCCTCAAATGAGAAAATGTGGTGAAAAGCTGTCGGATTTGGATCCAATCGGATAAAGGCCTTTCCGCTTGGTATCGATCGATACCAGGATGTGTGTCGGTCGACACCCCTACCCCAATCCGGTAATCTCTTTGTTTTTCCTCGATTCCACTCAGTTCTTTTGGTTTCTTTTACCAACTCTAGGCTAAATAACACTGGGGATAGTGTTGTTCAAGTCTGGAGGAGGTACTGGCTGACAATGTTTTTGTTTTTCTTAGAGTCAGTCGTTTTTGAGTCAAAGTTGTTTTATTGAGTCAAAATTTGTTGGAGATGATGATCTTTTTCTTGAATATATTGTTCTGACTTTGCTTCTAAGTGACCATTGTTACAGAATCAGTTCTACATCGGACTAATGAAAAATCGAAAGGCTGACAAGTTAACTAGAAGACACCCATGTTTCCAGCAGAGTCCATTAAAACCTGAGCCAAAATTTTGCACTTCATCGATGTGGTTGATGTCTATAGAGCTTGATCCCTCATTCATATCTGACAAAGGAACCCATGTGTTTAAAGTAATGGTATCCCTCTCCCCTGTTATAAGTTAATAAATAAGAGCATAAAAGATGAAATGATTTTCTTCTGAGTAGAGGGCTAGGAAAATTTCCAGCGATCCCATTATTCTACTTGTGAAGGAATGATCACACAAAGGTTAGAAGCGAGGTTAGGAAAATTTCCTGTGATACCACTATTCGCCAACGCCTTTGATACATAGAGAGGGAAGAACCGGGGATTCGGTGGCAAACACCATCAATACTCGCGTTTCAGACCTTAATGTGTATATGCGGATCTAAAAAAAAAGAGAAAGAACATGATGAGAAACAAGTCCGGGGGAGAGAAAACAATACCAAAAGTGTGAAAATCAGCTGGTTCTTTTGTCTGATATTGTATGGGAACGAATCTAGAAAGTTCTTGGTATTGGATACAGCGATGAAACTGACGATGAGGACTTTATTGGATAATGCTAAGAAATAATGTGTGTAGTCTGGGAAGCTGCGAATGTCAACGGAGAAGTACATGGTGGTTAGATTTGGAACTGGTTACGTGATATGTGGGGCACTAAGGAAAAGGGTCATTACTGTGTTTCAAGAACAAGTGAGTCTCCGTGTTTTTCAAACCTCTTTCTCTTGTTTAGCTTTCTGTTTGCTTGAGGGCAAGCAAGGGCTAAGTCTGGGGGAGTTGATATATCATGGTTTTTACCCGTTTTTAACCATGATATAGGTCTTATTTATAGAGTCATTCTAGTATTTTTGGAGTCTTTTTGAGTCTTTTCAGGTTTTAGGTTTTAGGTAACTTTGGGAGAAAGGAGCCATTTTGGGTGAAAATGAGCATATGAAGATTTAGAATCATGCAGAGACGTCAGAAGTTTGGCATTTGTTGAAGAACTTCCCACCGATGGATTGAGCTCAAATTTTGATACAAGACAGATCAATGGATTAGCTTTCATTTTTGAAATGGTTTGAGGCCATTACAACGGTGCGATCAAAAGTTATGCCAGATTTCGGGAAGACAGTCCAGTCTGGCAAGCAGAAGAAGCAGTGTGTCGATCGATACCACTATTGGTGTCGGTCAATACCGACTGCATGAAAACTGGAAACGCGACTTTTTACAAGTCTGGAGAGTTTGCACCTTGGTCCAGAAGTCTTTAATTATTACAAGAAGCTCCATAACGTGTTTTAGCATTATAATTAGGTTTTTCAGCCACTTTTGTTGGCTAAGTTTTATTTTACTTTTGATACTTTGAGAGAGATTGGTTTGAGGGCTTTTGGGGAGACAACTCTGAATCCATTTGTTTTCTTATTGATTTCTTTTATGAAATTCTATTCATCTATGATTTCTGTTCCATTAATCATGTCTGAGTAGATCTCCTTTTAGGTTTAGGGTTTTCTCATAAAGGATTTCATTGAGTGCTTGTAATTGATTAGTTAGGATTCATAATCTGAATTAGTTCTTCACCATAGGTTGTTCTCAAAGCTAATTCTAGGTTGATGAATCTGGAAATTAGATCTTAGGTTAATCGATTAGGCACGACTGTGCAATTGATAATCTGACAGAACTTAGGGTGAGCAAAATAGCTATCCGCAAAGAGATTTGGTTTAGTTGTTTTGTGAACATATCAAACCTGAACTTTAAAGCTGGTTTAGATCTTTAGGATTTGCAAAGAGATTTGGGATTATGGGATTTAGACTTAGATAATTCTCGCAATGAGAGTTGGTTAATTATAGCTTAGTGATTTCAGTTCAAGAACCGTGCATAACTTGAATCCTGATTAATTGGTTTATCTGCATTCTCTGATTTCTTGAACTACCCAGAACCTATCTTTCCTCCATTGAATTTACAATCGTTTAATTTACGTTATTGCTTTCAATTACATTGATCACTTAACTTAATTCGAACCGTCAAAATCTATTGTGTGATTCTTGAGTCTCTGTGGGTTCGACCCCTACTATACTGCAACTATAGCTTTAGTACTTTTAGGGTATTAATTTTGAGCTTATCACCTACCTGCAGAGCACCCAATGGATCATATTGAGAATTTCGAAGAGATCTGCAGCACCATCAAATCGAATGGGGTACCTGCTGACTATCTCAAGTGCAAGTTCTTCCCTTTCTCTTTGGCGGATAAGGCATTGAGATGGCTCAAGTCACTTCCAGCTGGGTCGTTGACTACTTGGGATGAATGCATAGCTACCTTCGTGGATCACTTCTACACCAAATCCTAGACGGCCTCGCTTTGGAACAAAATCTCTGCCTTCCAGCAGCATCCGGGGAAGTCCTTCTGCGAAGCTTGGGAAAGGTTTAGAGAGTACCGCAGAGAGTGCCCTCATCATGGGTACTCAGATGAGCAGATTCTAAGCATCTTCTACGATGGAGTCGACTAGGACTACAAAAATTCCCTTAATGTTTCAAGCAATGGCGACTTCATGACTAAGACTAGGGAAGGAGCGTACCAGTTGATAGAGAACTTGGCTGCAAGTTCTGGAAATCGATGTCCCGAGTATGACAGGTCTAAACGTGTCAATGGTGTGGACTCTTAGAAGATAGACGAGCTGACTACGAAGGTGAACTTGCTGCTGAAAGGAAATCAGAGAGGTGTACAGTCTTGCGAGGAGACAGAAGACGCGATTCTCTGTCAAAGATTTGCCGAGGAAGAGATTGATGAGCTGCAAGAGGTGAACTACGTCAGCGGACAGGGGTATGTGCAGAACAGATGTTTCAACCAGAAATATAGGAACCATCCGAATATGTCCTATATGAGCACCAACGTCGAGAATCCCCCAGGATCAAGTCTACCTTCATCACGCTCAACAATCCGAAGGAAAAACCTTTGTGCAAAACGCTGGCGCTTTGGGTTTTTCTAAGGGTTTCCAAGGGCATAACAGGTTTCAAGGCGGATTCCAACAGAAACAACCGTTCAATGCATTTCCACCAACGAAGTGATTTAAGTGTTTTCACTCAGTCAATTAATACTAAAGTTCACACTACCGCAATCATAACGGTTGTCAATGCAATACTTTAGGATCGAATCCACAGAGACCAAAGGTACACTACAATCCTCACAATTATAAAATCAAGCTAAGACATAAATATGGTTGGTTTTGATTAAGTAACAAATGCAATTAAAACGATGTAAATTCAATAAAGGAAAAGCGTTAGGTCAAAGGTTTATTCTCAGGAATCCGGAGATCATGAATTAGACAACTATTCAGGGAATAATTAAACACAAGTTTCGAACTCAAACCTAAATATTAACCAATCCACTTCCGTTCTCATGGTTACTAAATCTAGCATCCTAATACACTTCCGTGCTCATAGAATTCTAGATCAGCCTTAACGAGCAGGTTCAATATGTTCACGAATCAACCTAATACACTTCTGCGCTATTACAAAATTCGCTCGCTTATGTTCTTTCTAGCAACCCAATACACTTCCGCGCTCTCAGGTTAAGCCCTAGTTCATAGACCTAGCGGTCAGCTCAAGCCTAAGCAGTACGCACAACGATAAGCGAAAACCTCAAAAGATAAATCCCTATATGTGTCTAATTCAATGATTCATGGATACCCTCGAAACCCTAAACCTAACTAATGGACTACTCAGACATGGAGACAGAGAACAAGCAAAGAGATGAAGAAGACATAGTATAGATTAAGAGAGAAAGGGTTTAGAAATCTTCTCAATGGATACAAAGGTTCTTCTCCAAAGCTTACAATGATCTCCCAAAGTCTCAATAGAACAAAGCAAATAAAAGTGTTTGTAAAGTTCTGTTGTCAAGCGGTGCCATCAAAGAGGCTAAAAATAGAGTATATATAGGTCTAGGTCGAATTAGGTTAAAATAGGGAGTTTCCAGAGCAAAATAGGAAAAATCAGAAATTTCCTTTTTCTTCTCGTCGGCCTACATCGACCGATGCACCTCCTTGCATCGGTCGAGGGCTGTTTCTCTGTCTTGTTGCATCGATCGATGGTTGATCTTCTGGTTTGTTGCATCGATCGATGCACTCCTTGCATCGATCGATTGGAAAATCTCTCGTGGAGTTGCATCGACCGATTCTGCTCCTTTCTTCACCGTTTCGTGCTTTTTTGCCCCAGTAACTCCAATTTCCTCCTTAGATATCTAAATAAAGGACTAAAAGACTCTAAAACGGACTTTGACTCGATAAAACGATTAAAAGAAACACTAAAACATACGATAGAAAACGGTAAAAACCAAGTATATCACAAAGCTTGCCCCATTCCAAGTTACCGCAAGCTCTGCGGATAACTCCCACGATGAGCTTAAGGCTCTTATGCAACAACTCCTGCTCAATCAACATCAATCCGCCAAGGAGATCAATGTTAAGGTTGATAACATGTATAGCGATCTCAACGGCAAGTACGAAGCTGTATGCACTCATGTGAAGAAGTTGGACACTCAGGTTGCTAAAACTGTCGAAGTAATTACGAGGCCGCAAGGAGTTCTTCCAGGGAAGGTAGAGCAGAATCCAAGAAACGAGCTCGTCAACGCCATCACACTCAGAAGCGGAAAAGCGCTAGAACCTGTTGCACGAAAAGAAAAGGATGCTGATGTCATGATTGATCTAGAGGGGGATGGCGAAGAAACAACTCCAAAAGAAAAGGTTTCCACTGATGCAGACGCTGCAGAAGAGCCACAGGTACAACCCCTTACACGTGTCTACACTCCGAAGGTTCCATACCCTACTCGTCAATAGAAGTCGCGCAAGGACCTAGAAGAAGCGAAGTGCAGGGAAATGTTGAAAGATCTCGTGGTGAATCTTTCTCTGGTCGACGCAATCCAAATGATACCTTCATTGAGGAAGTATATGAAGAGCTTGGTGACTAGTAAAGTATCTACTAAAGATAGTGTCATGATGGTTTCTAAAGATTGCAGTGCTGTCCTCCAAAACAAGATGCCGAAGAAGCTAAGCGATCCAGGGAAGTTTGTTCTCTCTGTGCAGATTGGGGCAATGACCTTTGCTTGCTCCTTGTGTGATCTCGGTTCCAGCGTCAACCTTATGCAATATTCTGTGGCTAAGCGACTCGGATTCACAAGGTTCAAACAAACTAAGATCTCCTTAGTATTTGCCGATCGTTCTGTGAAACTTCTTGTTGGTGTTCTTGAGGATCTACATGTACGAATTGGAGATGCATTCGTACCGGAGACATTCACATGCCCTTATGGCACCTTTGCTTACCGTAGGATGCCATTTGGCTTGTGCAATGCCCCAGCGACATTCCAGCGATGCATGATGTCAATCTTCACTGACTTGATTGAGGACATAATGGAGGTTTTCATGGACGATTTTTCTGTCAATGGATCCTCGTTTTCTGTCTGTCTTTCTAATTTGTGCAGGGTGTTACAACGCTGCGAGGAAAAGCATCTGGTGTTTAATTGGGAGAAGTGCCATTTTATGGTCAGAGATGGAATTTTTTTGGGTCATCCGATTTCTGAGCAGGGCATCGAAGTGGACAAGGCAAAGATAGAGGTGATGAGTGATATATCATGGTTTTTACCCCTTTTAGGCCATGATATAGGTCCGTTTTATAGAGTCTTTATACTATTTCGTAGTGTTTTAGAGTCTTTTACAGGTTTTAGCACGTTTGGAGCATGATTGGAGATATTAGAGCATTTTGGAGCAAGACAGGAACTCGTGAAGCTGAGTAACCGATCTGGAGCCTCAGCATCGATCGATACTGCCTAGTATCGGTCGATACTCATTGCATCAGACGCGAGGCGCGACTTTTCTCAAGAGTTGAAGAATTGCAGAATTGCCCAGAAGACTTTATTATTTGCAACTTAATCCAAAACGTGTTTTAGGAGTTATATTAGGGTTCTAAGCCACTTTGGCTAAGAGAGACTACTTTTACTTTTGATTTGGAATTCTGAGTTTTTAGTAAGAGAGCTATCTGAGGGAGACAAGTCTGAAACTCTGTTCGTCCGAGAGAAGATTTCGAACCCTTTGTTACTCTCCTTTTTATGATTTATTTGAGTATTATTTCAGTCATGTTTATGCTTTCAACTATCATGTCTGAGTAGTTCTCTCGTTAGGTTTAGGGTTCTCACAAGGGTTTTCCCTGAATGTTAGGTTAATTGAATGATTAGGATTCACCATCTAAACTAGTTCTTCGCCTTAGGTTGCTCCCAAAGCTAATTCTAGACTGATCACCTAGAACTTAGATCCTAGGATAATTGGTTAGGCACGAGAGTGCGATTAATTACCTGACAGAACCTAGAGTGAGCAAAATAACTATTCGCAAAGAGATTTGGTTTAGTTGTTTTGTGAACATATCAAACTTAAATTAAAAGCTGGTTTAGACTTTAGGATTCGCAAAGAGATTTGGGATTCTAGGATTTAGACTTAGATAGTTTTCGCAACGAGAGTTGGTTGGCTTTACCTTAGTGATTTGAGTTCAAGAACTGCGCTAAATCTGAATCCTGTTAGTTAGTTTACCTACATTCGTTGAATTCCTGAGAAATACCCTGAACCTAGCTCCCTTCCAATCGTTTTACAACTCGTTTAATTTACGCATCTGCTTTCAATTACATTGCTTGGTTTAGCTTAATTCTGATCTATACAATCTATTGAGTGAATTCTGGAGTCCTTGTGTTCGACCCCTAACTATACTACGACAACTGCTTTAGTACTATTTAGGGTATTAATTTGAGCATATCAATGAGTAGTCTACAACCTCCTAATTCTGTTAAGGGGATTATAATCTTCCTGGGACATGCCGGGTTCTACCGGAGATTCATCAAGGATTTCTCAAAAATCGCTAGACCATTAACCCGATTGCTATGCAAGGAAGTGAAGTTTCATTTTGACGACAATTGTCTAGAGGCCTTTCACACAATCAAAGGAGCACTTGTCAGCGCGCCAATAGTCCAACCACCAGACTGGGAGCTCACTTTCGAAGTGATGACTGATGCTAGCGATTTCACAGTGGGAGCTGTTTTGGGACAGCGGAAAGATAAGAAGCTTCATGTTATTTACTACGCCAGCAGGACCCTATATGACGCGCAATGCAAGTACGCTACAACCAAGAAGGAACTGCTCGCCATCGTGTTCGCTTTTGAGAAGTTCAGGTCTTATCTTGTGGGGTATAAGGTTATAGTGCATACTGATCACGCTGCCCTGAAGTATCTACTTACAAAGAAGGATGCCAAACCTAGACTTTTGCGTTGGATTCTCCTGTTGCAGGAATTTGATCTTGAGATCAAAGACAAGAAGGGGATCAAGAATGGTGTTGCAAATCATTTATCCAGGCTGCGTGTGGACGAAGAGGTTCCTTTAGACGACAGCCTACCCGAGGAGAACGTCTACGCAATCACTATCGGGCGCAATGACTACCACATGCCCCCACGCCGCACCGAGCTCCCTGAAATACCTTGGTTCGGTGAGATAGCAAATTACTTGGCCGCGGAGAAGGAACCAATTGGCTTTGTGGGAAACAAGAAGAAGAAGTTTTTGAGAGACATCAGACACTCTTTTTGGGATGAGCCATACTTATACAAGCAAGGCTCAGATGGCGTCTTTTGAAGATGTGTTTCAGAGGAGGAAATTCCTGGTATTCTATTCCATTGTCACAGTTCAAACTATGCGGGACACTTTGCCACATTCAAAACGGTGTCCAAAGCTCTACAAGCCGGTTTCTGGTGCCCGACTATGTTCCGTGACGCACATGCTTTCATCTCCAAATGCAATTCATGTCAGAGGCAGGGAAATATTAGCAAGATGGATGAAATGCCTCATAATTTCATCTTGGAGGTTGAAGTGTTCGACGTATGGGGTATTGATTTCATGGGTCCCTTTCCATCGTCTCATGGGAATCAATATATCCTCGTCGCAGTAGACTATGTGTCTAAATGGGTTGAAGCGCTGGTTAGCCCAACTAATGATGCCAAGGTGGTCTTGAAGATGTTTAAACCGGTGATCTTTCCAAGGTTTGGTATACCTAGTGTAGTGATCAGCGATGGTGGGTCTCATTTCATCAACAAGATCTTCGAGAGCCTCTTGAAGAAGCATGAAGTCAACCATAAGGTAGCCACTCCTTATCATCCGCAGACGAGTGGACAGGTCGAGGTTTCCAACAGGGAGATCAAGGGCATCCTGCAAAAGACCGTAAGCACAACAAGGAAGGATTGGGCTATGAAGCTAGATGACGCTCTTTGGGCATACAGAACTGCCTACAAAACACCCTTAGGAACGACGCCATTCCATCTTGTTTATGGGAAATCATGTCACCTTCCGGTAGAGCTCGAATACAAGGCAGCGTGGGCTATAAAGTTGCTAAACTTTGACATAAAACCTGCTTCTGAACGGAGGACGATGCAACTACACGAGCTAGAGGAAATACGTCACATGGCTTACCAGAACTCAAAAATTTACAAAGAGAATACCAAAGCCTATCACGACAGGAAGATAATTCCTAAGAACTTCGCTGCAAACGATCATGTATTGCTATATTACTCTCGCCTTAAACTTTTTCCAGGGAAGCTGAGATCGCGATGGTCCGGCCCATTCACCATTAAGGAGGTGCAACCGTACGGAGCTGTGGTGTTACTGAGCACTACAGGAAATGAGTTCGTGGTTAATGGTTAGCGCCTAAAGCCATACCTCGCCGACGTAGAAATCAATGGGGAAGAAACCATTCCCCTCGATGACCCGTCTCACGCCTAAAAGACTATCAAGTCAAGGTACTGACTTTAAACAAGTGCTTGGTGGGAGGCAACCCACCGGTACGTTTTCTTTTCTTTTCTCTTTTATTTTATTTTATTGAGTCTGTTTTGCCTTCCTCTTAATTTATTTTCACACCGAAACGGTGTGAAGTAAGTCTGGGGGAGGGTATCTATCGTTACTAACGCTATTTTTCTTTCTTTTGTTTTCTCCCCTGAGTCATTTTGATGTTTTCTTTGAGTCATTATGTTTTATTGAGTCAAAACTTGTTGGAGATTATGATCACGACCTTTGAATTTTTATATGACTTGCATCTAAGTGACCATTGTTGCAGGGCTAGTTTTAGATCAGACTAATGGAAAAATCTAAAGGCTGACTGGTTAATCAGAGGCATCCATGTTTCCAGAAAAATTCAAAAAACTTGAGCTAATTTCTGCGCTCTTCCTTTTACCTCATCATCGTGATTGGTGTTTTCAGACCTTGACTCCTCATTCGCATCTAACAAGACGACATGTGTGAAAATATGGTACTCCTCTCCCTTATTTAAAATAAAAAGCAGAAAAGATGAGATGATTTTCTTTCGAGTAAAGGGCTAGGAAAATTTCCATCGATCCCATTATTTTACTTCGAGAAAGATGATCACACAAAGTTGGAAGCGAGGGTTAGGAAAATTTCCCGCGATCCCATTATTCGCCTACATCTTTGATTTAAAAAGGGGATGAACCGGGGATTCGGTGGCAAACACCATCAATACTCGCGTCTCATAAACCTTAAAATATATACCCAAAGAAAAGAAAAAAAAATGAGAAAAGAATAAGTCTGGGGGAGGGAAAAAGTACCAAAAGTTGTGTTGTTGTCTTGTCACGATATCGAAAGGGAAAGAGTTTAGAAGGTTCTTGGCACTATGATCTTTGATGAGACCCAGCAGTGATAGCTTTGGATTATTATGTGAAATAATGAGTTGAATCTGGGAGGCTGCGAATGCTTGCAGACAACTACATGGTGGTTCGATCTGAAGCTAGTTTTTCAATACATGGATTACTAAGGTAATGGTCATTGCAGAATTCTAAAGGAAATGTGAGTCTCCGTGTTTTCAAACCTTTTTTTCTTGCTTAGTCTAATGTTTGCTTGAGGACAAGCAAAAGACTAAGTCTGGGGGAATTGATATACTTGGTTTTTACCGTTTTCTATCGTAGGTTTTGGTGTTTCTTTTAATTGTTTTATCGAGTCAAAGTCCGTTTTTAGAGTCTTTTAGTCATTTATTTAGATATCTCATGTAAAAAGGCGTTTAAGGAAGAAATTGGAGTTACGAGGGCAAAAACGCATGGAACCGTGAAGAAAAGAGCAGAATCGGTCGATGCAATAAGTGCATCGACCGATGCAACACTATAAGAGATTTCCCAATCGACCGATGCAGAATGAAGCAGGTCGATGCAGCAAGTCGATGCAATCCCAACAGGAGATCCAGCATCGATCGATGCAACACACCTAGAGAATCGGCAATCGATCGATGCAACGTGTCCAGAGAACGACTATCGACCGATGCAAGGAGTGCATTGGTCGATGCAGGATGACGAGAAGAAAAAGAAAACTTATAATTTTCCTGTTTTGCCCTATAAACTGCCTATTTTGACCTAATTCGACCTACGACCTATATATACTCTATTTTTAGCCTCTTTGACGGCACCGCTTTTTACAGACACTTTCACCACTTTTATTCTACTCAGACTTTTTGCTCTTGTTCATTGTAAGTTTTGGAGAAGAATCTTGGCATCTATTGAGAAGAATTATAAACCCTTTCTCTTAATCTATACTATGTCTTCTTCATCTCTTTGCTTGTCCTCTTCTTTCATGTCTGAGTAGTCCATTAGTTAGGTTTAGGCCTTCAAGGGGATCCATGAATCATTGAATTAGACACAAATAGGGATTTATCTTTTGTGGTTTTCGCTTATTGTTGTGTTTATTGCTTAGGCTTGAGCTGACCGCTAGGTCTATGAACTAGGGCTTAATCTAAGAGCGCGGAAGTGTATTAGGTTGCTAGAAAGAACATAAGCGAGCGAATTGTCCTTAGCCTGCGGAAGTTGATGTTAAGGTGATTCGTGAACATATTGAACCTGTTCGTTAAGGTTGATCAAGAATTCTATGCCAACGGAAGTTAGGATTTTAGGGTGCTAGGTTTAGTAACCATGAGCACGGAAGTAGATTGGTTAATATTTATGTTTGAATTTTGAAACCTGTGTTTAATTATTCCCTGAATAGTTGTCTGATTCGTGATCTCCGAATTCCCGAGAATAAACCCTTGACCTAACGCTTTTCCCTTATTGAATTTACATCGTTTTAATTGCTTTCGTTACTTTTCCAAAACCAACCATATTCTTGTCTTAGCTTAATTTCATCTTGTGAGAATCGTAGTGTAACCTTGGTCTATGTGGATTCGATCCTAAAGTATTGCATTGACAACCGTTATGATTGCGGTAGTGTGAGCTTTAGTATTAATTGACTGAGTGAAAACACTGAAATTGGTTTCTCTCAAATACCAATACACCCGAGTGATCAAGAGAAGACGACTTTCACTTGCCCTTATGGTACCTTTGCTTATTGAAGGATGCCTTTTGGTTTGTGTAATGCACCCGCGACTTTTCAAAGGTGTATGATGTCTATCTTCTCCGATTACATTGAGGATATGATGGAAGTGTTTATGAATGATTTCTCTATATATGGTTCTTCGTTTGGTGGTTATCTTTCTAATTTGTGCAGGGTGCTCAAGAGATGTGAAGACACAAATCTTGTTCTAAATTGGGAGAAATGCCTTTTCATGGTGAAGAACATAATTGTTCTCGGGCATTGCATTTTTGAAAATGGGATCGAAGTTGACAAGGCAAAGATTGAAATTATGGTGACTTTAGAACCTCCATCTACGGTCAAGGGAATCCGAAGCTTCTTGGGACATGTTGGGTTCTATAGAAGATTCATAAAATACTTCTCGAAAATCGCAAGACCGCTCACGAGACTCTTATGCAAGGATGTCGATTTTGTCTTTGATGAAGAATTCCATAAAGCTTTTGTGAAGTTGAAAAATGCTTTGGTGAGTGCACCCATTGTACAGTCACCATATTGGAGTTTGCCATTTGAAGTGATGTGTGATGCGAGTGATTACGCTGTCGGGGCTGTATTGGGTCAAAAATGGATAAAAATCTCCATGTGATCAATTACGCGAGTCGGACTCTAGACGATGCACAAGTGAGATATGCAACAACAGAGAAGGAACTCTTGGCGATTGTCTATTCCTTCGAGAAATTTTGATCCTACTTGGTGGGTTCGAAAGTCATTGTGCACACCTGTTTTCGCGTGTTTTTACCCGCACCAATTAACCTAATGCGCACACTACCGCAATCATAACGGTATGTCGATGTAGCACTTTAGGATTGATCCCACAGAGAATAAAGATTACACACCAAAGATACGAAAAACAAACTAAGCTAGAGCAAAAACGGTTTTATGTTTTTTTACAAAAAGAAAGAAGAAAGAAATCAAAATGCAAGAAAGAAAATAAAAGAAGGAAAATATAACACAAAGAGAAAACGTTGGATCATGGCTTAAACTATCGAAGAGATGATTAACAATTAAGCAATGAATATTTTTGGAAGCATTAAACGCTATCTTAGAACATGGAACACAATCTTAAGACTAACCCACTCCCGTGGTATCAATCTCTTCATCGATTACCCGATTAAGCTAAACTTCCGTTTGCAATAAAAAATAATCGATGAGCATTAATCACAAGTCCAATTGTTCACTAAACACCCTAGACATCAATTGCCAATCGGCTAGGATATGCAAAGCTCACAAAAGATTCGGTTCAAGCAATTCATCTAACTCCTTCCGGGTGTGAAATGCCTAGGTTCAAGACTCGAATGAACATACCTAATCTAGCACTAACACCGCTTACTCGAATCTCTTCCCTAAAGCATGGGACGAGACCAAAATCCTTGGGTGTAGCTTTAGTTCGGTTTGTCACGCCAAACAAGAACTACCTAATCTAGGTGTAGTACTAAACTTTGGTTTATCTTATAAAATCTAGCAATAAGAACCAACCTAAGAACCTAAGTGAAAGAATTATCCAAGATCATCCTAAATCACCATTATCTAACCATCAAGACAATTTACTAATGATGCATAAACACTTAATGAACATTCAATCTTTGGCAAGGAACACACAAATAGTTTAACTCACTCCCATGATGCTAAACCCTTTATTGATAATTTGAATTAGCTAATCTCTCAACTGCAACCAAATTATCAACAAGCATAAAACGTAAGTCCTTTTTAAGCCAACAATCCACCTTAATCCCGATGGCCATCGGTTAAGAATGAAAAGCACGTTTAGAAATCTTCTAGACGATCTACCAAACCTCTTCCGAGTGTAAATCGACCATGATCTAGAAATTGAGTAGCTAATTCAACTCTAGCATTAAGATCACTTCTAAACATGTGAACAAATGATTATATAAGCCTAAACATCAACAAGCAATCATCAAACCATCCAAATCAAGCATAATCATGATCCAACAAAAAGCTATTCACAAGAACGCCAAGAACATGAAGAACACAGAAAAGTCAACTCACAAAAACAACAAGAATCACAAATCTAAACCGATTAAAAGATAGAAGAAGAATCAAATAAAGATAATATGAAACAAGATTGAAGAAATCTCAAAAGTGTGGATTATACATGAAAAACAACCCAAGAAACTCTAGAGAGAGTTCTTGGGTCGTCACACACAAAAATAGAAGAAGACTTATGTTTTTATTGGACAAAAATGACTTAAATACAAAAATGGGTCACTAAATCGCCGGCATCGGTTATGGGGATCGGTTTGTAACCGATCTCGCTTGTTAAAATGGTGGCGTCGACCTTGGCGATCGGTTTGACGATTTCGGCTTGACATCTCTTCACTAAATAGGCCATAACTCTTGAAACACAGCCCTGAATGACACTAATCCAACGCTCACGCGAAGCTAACTAAAGTTTCTATCTGGTGTCCAAATTTGAGATTAAACCGGGTACGGGAAGGCTTTCATACGACATGATCTTTCAGCTGCTTCGGATTGCCGCTGCATTTTCCGGTAAAGACATGTCTTCAGTAAATAAAACGCATCTCTCGAACCACTGATGCGAATAACATGAAAGCACTTCCAGTAGAAAGATAACTCAATTTAGCATAACTTTCATTTAGAGCTCCCAGTCTAATTCAATGTGCAATGTGTTCTTCCGGTTGGATCTTTCAGGCACATCGTCTTGATCAGGAAATCTTGATCGGTTACACCGATCGGTTATTAACCGATCAGACGTGTATTTTGCTCCTTTTGCTCTTCTTGATCCTCTTTCGATGTTCCTTCAAACTCCAAGTGTCTCCTTTGATCCAAGCTGCTCCAAGCCACTCCCAAATACCTGAAAAAGGCTCCAGCAAGCCAAAAACGACACAAAACTCTCTAGGACTTCTAAAATGCAAGTTAAAACAATATGAGACTCATATGCATGAAAAGATCCCAAAACTATACAAAGTGGGATTAAAACCTATGAAAACAAAGTCCTAAAAACATGTAAAATATGGTGTTATCAACACCGACCATGCTGCGTTGAGATATATGTTGGCTAAGAAAGACGCCAAGCTGAGACTGTTAAGATGGATTCTTTTATTACAAAAGTTCGATCTTGAGATCAAAGACAAAAAGGGGATTAAGAACGGAGTAGCTGATCATTTGTCAAGGATGAGGAATGAATAGATAATCCCCATTAATGACTCACTTCCCGAAGAACAAGTGAACTTGATCCGAGCTTTGCACGAGGCAGATTTTCTGATGAGGGAAATATTGTCAATGGACACAATGGAAGTTAGCTTGCCTTGGTATGCAGACTTTGTCAACTTTTTGACAAGCGAGAAGGAACCACCAAGTCTCCAAGGGTATTCAAAGAAGAAGTTCTACAAAGATGTTCGACATTACTTTTGGGACGAGCCTTATCTCTATAGGCGTTGCAACAATGGACTCTATAGAAGATGCATTTAAGAAGAAGAGACTTCCAGGATTTTATTTCGCTGTCACGGATCAGACTATGGAGGACACTTTGCAACATTCAAGACTGTCCAAAAAGCTCTACAAGCGGGATTCTGGTGGCCCACGATGTTTAAAGATGCTTATGAGTACATATCTAAATGTGATGCATGCCAGAGGAAAGGCAACATAAGCAAGAGGAATGAAATGCCTCAAAACCCAATTCTTGAAGTCGAAGTGTTTGACGTATGGGGCATCGATTTCATGAGACCATTCCCGTCCTCGTATGGCAACCAACCATATGATATTAGCATATTTCACCTCTTTCATGCATTCATTTAGCTTAGGTTTTGTCTCATTTGCATATAGTTTCATAGCATTTCTTATTTGTTTTGTCTCATTTAGAGTTTAGAGATTTCATATTAGGTCGTAGTGAGTCTTGCATTCATTTGGAGTGTTTTCTAGGTGTTTGGAGACATTTGGAGGATGTTTGGAGTGATGGAGCATAAGAGAAGGAAAAGATCATCCGAGGCATCGGAAAGAACTGGCAGAATGAAGGATTTTCGATCTGATTCAGCTTCAATAGCCTTCATGAAAGTTGTAGCCCAATGAGTTAGCTGTCGACTGGAGGTGGTTTGATACCATTCGGATATGTATTCCAGAAGATATGGCGGTTTTACCAAAGATGTATCCGTCTGGCGAGGAACTAACGATCAACACCGAGCCCACAAGTCAGTGTAACAGTTCGGTGCAAGATCAGTAGCTTCTTTCCCTTAGCACCGATCTGTTGCACCGATCCGTGACGTCGGTGTAAGTGCCATTGACCAAAGTTGACCCAGTTTGACCCCTTTGACTATTTAAACTTTCTAGACCTAATTGTTGTAGTAAGTCTTCTTCTCCCAAGGGTTGGGCACGACTGATATTCCCATATTTTACCCGTTTTAGCATGCACTTTATTTATCATTTCGGATCTCATGCATGCATTTCTCATAGTTTTCATGGCATTTGGGTCTAAAATAGAGTCTAGGACGTTTGCATTAGGTCCTAGTGAGTTCTTGCATGTTTTAGAGTATTTTCTAGGTGATTGGAGGCAATTTGGGTATATTTGGAGAAATGGACAAAGTAGAATGCAAGGGTCATCCGAACCTGCAGAACGAAGGCTTCCCGATCTGATTTAGTTTCGGAGGTGTTCATGAAAGTTGTAGAGGGATGAGTTATCTTTCTACCGGAGTTTGAATCAAGCCCTTTAGACGTGTGGTTTGGGAGATATGACAGATTCACTGGAGGTATGTCCGCCTGGCCGAGACAGTTTTGACCAACACCGGTCCGTTCATCCGATGTGACCGTCCGGTGCAGGGACAAAACATTTTGGTGCTAAGCACTGGACCATGCTCTCATTCCACACCGAGTGGACCGTCCGGTGCGCGTCTCGCTGATATACTTGGTTTTTACCGTTTTCTATCGTATGTTTTAGTGTTTTTTTTAATCGTTTTATCGAGTCAAAGTCCGTTTTAGAGTTTTTTAGTCCTTTATTTAGATATATCAGGTAAAAAGGGCATCTAAGGAGGAAATTGGAGATACGGGGGCAAAAACGCATAAAACCGTGAAGAAATGAGCAACTCCACTAGAGATGCAACTCCACTAGAGATTTTCCAATCGACCGATGCAACTCCACCAGAGATTTTCCAATCGACCGATGCAACTCCACCAGAGATTTTCCAATCAACCGATGCAAGGCGTAGATCGGTCGAAGCAGAGCATCCAGAGATTTGGCAATCGATCGATGCACTCCTTGCATCAATCGATGCAACAGGACAGAGAAATGATATATCATGGTTTTTACCCCTTTTTTACCATGATATAGGTCTTGTTTTTAGAGTCTTTCTACTATTTTGTAGTGTTTTAGAGTCTTACAGGTTTTAGCACGTTTGGAGCATAATTGGAGATATTAGAGCTTTCTGGAGCATTTTGGAGCAAAGCAGAAGTTCGTGTAGCTGAGTACCCGATTTGAAGCCTCAGTATCGATCGATACTGACTGGTATCGGTCAATACTCACTGAAGCAGACACGAGTCGAGACTTTAAATGAAGATTTGAAGAATTACAAAATTGCCCATAAGACTTTATTATTTACAATTTACCCCAAAACGTGTTTTAGGAGTTTAAGTTAGGTTTTTAAGCCACTTTGGCTATGACGTTCTAATTAAGCTTTATTTTACTCTGGTTTTTGGAGAGACAACTCGGAACTCCTGTTTCTTATTGATTTTTTTCATGATCTATTCAATCATGTTGTTTTCATTCTCTATGTCTGAGTAGATCCCTTGTTAGGTTCAGGGTTCTCATAAGAATTTTCTCTGAATGTTAGGTTAATTAGTTAATTAAGATTCACCACCTGAATTAGTTCTTCACCATAGGTTGTTCTCATAACTAATTCTAGGTTGACGAATATGGAACTTAGATCTTAGGGTAATTGATTAGGAACGAGAGTGCGATTAATTACCTGATAGAACTTAGGGTGAGCAAAATAACTATTCGCAAAGAGATTTGGTTTAGTTGTTTTGTGAACAAATCAAACTTGAACTAAAAGCTGGTTTAGACTTTAGGATTCGCAAAGAGATTTGGAATTCTAGGATTTAGACTTAGATAGTTTTCGCAACGAGAGTTGGCTAGCTATACTTTAGTGATTTGAGTTCAAGAACCGCGCTAAATCTGAATCATGTTAGTTAGTTTATCTACATTCATTGAATTCCTTAGAAATACCCTGAACCTATCTTCTTTCCAATTGACTTACAACTTGTTTAATTTACGCACTTGCATTTAATTACATTGGTTGGTTTAGCTTAATTCGAGTCTATATAGTCTATTGTGTGACTGTCTTGAGTTCTTGTGTTCGACCCCTACATATACTACAACAACTGCTTTAGTACTTATATGGTATTAATTTGAGCATATCAAATTTGGCACTGTTGCCGGGGACTCAATTTCGCCATTAGATTTTATCTAAGAATTTCGTCTAAATCGTAGAGTATCGATCAACACTCTAGTGGTATCGGTCGATACCCGTCGCGTTTTTCGGTTACTTACATTCTTGACTTTCGTGTTTCAGGTGCATGCTTCTTCGTGAAACCAGAAGGAACAAGAACACTTTGCTAGTTAATCTGTCAAACGAGCAACTAGCACTTTTGGAACGCACAAACAAGAAAGCAAAGACGCCAGCAGAGATGAACAATCCAGTGGTTTTGATTCGTTACGATGCTGGAGCTTTGAGAGACCAAGAGGGTCATTTGTGCAATGAGCGAGGGCAACGTCTTGATGGAGATGGAAACATCATTGTCCCTCCAGCTGTTGTGGTTGATCGTGGTAGGACAATTGGAGAGTACAACAGGCCATATCAGTTCTATGCCAATTGATCAGCGATTCGCACTCCTACTTTTCAGAGGAATAACTTTGAGCTGAAACCTGCATACTTCATTCTTGTGGGTCAACATCCTTTTATGGTCTTCCTCATGAACACCCTATGGATCACATTGAGAGATTTGAGGATTTGGTTACTAGCATCAAGTACGATGGAGTGTCCTATGATTTCCTCTTATGTAAGCTTTTCCCATACTCTCTTGGTGGGGATGCAGCTTACTGGCTGAAGCAGTTACCTCCGGGATCGCTAACTACCTGGGAGGAGACCAAGAATGCATTCTTGAACAATTTCTATGATGATGCAAGATCAAAGGAGCTTAGGAATAAGATCTCCCAATTTTCTCAAGGACCAACTGAAGCGTTTAAGGCTGCTTGGATCAGATTCAGGTCATATCAGAGGGATTGTCCACATCATGGGTTCACTAAGGTTCAGCTGCTGGGTATCTTCTTCAGAGGGATTGATTGGAGGTATCAAATGGCTCTAGACGCTGCGAGCAATGGGAATTTCAACACGAGATATCCCGACGATGCTTATGTGCTGATCGAGAACTTGGGATCTAGCAATAGCACCAAGAATGCAGACTTTGAGCGGAAGAAGCAGGCTGGTATTTTGGATGGATCGCAGATTGCTGAGGTTCAAGCCAAGCTGGATTCAGTGCACAATCTCCTGATGGGTAAGACGAAGAAAGTTGTTGATGAGGATGAAGTGAAAGGTGTTAACTACAATTGTGGTGCTGGATTTCAAAGTCAAAGGTATCAATACCCACCTCACCCACCCAAATCTCCTGAAAGCAAGGTTGAATCCATGCTTGAACAGATTCTTGAGGGACAGCAGAAGATGACCGTAGACTTTAATGAGAAGATGGATGCTATGTACACAGACCTAAATGGAAAAATTGAAGCTCTTAGCATTCATCAGAAGATGCTGGAAACTCAGGTCGCTCAGACTGCAGCAGCTGTGAAGAGGCAAGAAGGTTTTCTTCCAGGGAATACGTCAATGCAATCACCTTAAGAAGTGATGAAGAGGTCGATCCAGGAGTGAAAATTGGCCTTACTACAAAGAATCTCGTCGATCTTGCTGAAGATAACGACGATGAGGCTCCCAAAATCGCCCCAGTATCGATCGATACCACCCAGCATCGGTCGATACCCGTCCAAGGTCTGCCAAAGACGTTTCGAAACAACAAGCATCGACCGACACCAGCCAGTGTCGATCGACACCAGTGCAGATACTTTCACGGGGCATCTCAAGCCCTCGTGTGTCGATCGATACCCACCCTATATCGATCGACACTGACCATGCAGTCAAAAAGACACCTGATGTGACGCCAGAGAGGGTCTACAAACCTAAGGTGCCATATCCTTGACCACATAGACATCTCATGAACCCTATTACTGTAGAGAAGTTGCTCGCTTTTGAGAAGATGGTCAGGAGGATTCCCCACACTATATCTTTTGAAGAAGCTTTTGAAAACCGTCCTTTGGAGTGTTACTTCCGAAATTGCAGAGAAACTGAGGAAGAGATCAAGGCACTCTTTATCAAAGCCAGAAGTACACCACCTCCGATGAAACAGCTGATTAAGAGGGAAGACCCAGGAATATTCTCAGTTCCATACTCTATCTCTGGAGTTAAATTCAAAGAATCTATCGTTGACTTGGGGGCTAGCGTCAATGTCATGTCAAGAGCAATTGCAGAGAGATTGGAAGCTGATATTTGATCTCCCAAGACATCTCTCACATTCGCGAACTGTTCCACCTCACTTCCATACGGTACAATCCTTGATTTGATGGTTGAAGTAGGAGATTGTCTGGTTCCTACTGATTTTCAGGTTGTGGAGATGAGTGCAAAATCTAGTACGCAGTTGATTCTTGGAAGACCATTTATGGCTACGGTTGGTGCCATTATGGACACACCCATCAAGAGAATCTCGTTCTCATACATTGACAAGGAGGTGTACTACAAAGACATTCCTACTAGAGGAGCTACCACGCATGTCTCTTGCATCGCTGTTGTCACAGGAGAGACGTTGGTAGCTGACCCTTTGGAAGAACCTTCTGACGTGCCAACTGTCATGGACATTCTAGATAGTAAAGAGCAAAGAAGTAAAACGAGCTCCCTCTATGACTTTAATCCCTCAGAAGTGTGATGGGGACTCGATTGAGTACAAGGTGAAGTGCAAAGGAACCTCAAAACCATTCTCCAAGGCTAGAGTCATTCTTACTCCGGAGCTGAAAGAGAAAGAAAAAGAGGTTATAGAGAACATGTTGAGTAGAACTCTGAGTCTGCAAGTGTCTAGTTGTAGAACTTGCATGGGAGTAAGTTCTCAACCTCGCTTTAACTAATCACCTGAGCAAAGTCAAGCTCGTGACGTTAAACAAGCGCTTGGTGGGAGGCAACCCACTGGTAAGTCTGTATATAAGTCTTTTGTTTTTGTTTTTGTTTTTGGTTTTACGTTTTGTGTCTTGTGTTTTGCGTGAATCAGTTACAGAGGATCGGTATCGACTGATACCACCTGGTATCGATCGACACCACATGCATCAATGACGCTGAGAAGAAGTTTCTGTGTCGGCCTAAGCCTGGTATCGCTCGATACCAGTGTTGTGTGTCGGTCGACACCCCTACCCCAATTCGGTAACTTCTCTGATTTTCACGTTTCAACTCGACTGTTATGTTTCTTTTACTGACTCTAGACTAGATAACACTTGGGATAGTGTTGTTCAAGTCTGGGGGAGGTAGTCGCTGACATTGTATTTGTTTTTCTTAGAGTCAGTTGTTTTTGAGTCATTTGTCTTTTTATTGAGTCAAAATTTGTTGGAGACTATGATCGTGTTCTTGACTCTTTTGTTCTGACTTTGCTTCTAAGTGACCACTGTTATAGAATCAGTTACAGATCGACTAATGAAAAATCCAAGGCTGACCAGTTAACTAGAAGACACACATGTTTCCAGCAGAGTTCTTTTAAAGCCTGAGCCAAATTTTTGCACTTCATCGACGTGCTTAGTATTCATAGAGCTTGATTCCTCATTCATATCTGACAAAGGAACCCATATGATTAAAAGTAATAGTATCTCTCTCCCCTTATGTTAATTAATAAATAAGAGCATAAGTAGAGGGTTAGCAATGTTTCCAGCGATCTCATTATTCTACTTGGTGAGGAATGATCACACAAAGGTTGGAAGCGAGGCTAGGATTTTCCTATGATGGCATTATTCGCCTACACCCTTTGATACATTGAGAGGGAAGAACCGGGGATTCGGTGGCAAACACCATCAATACTCGCGTCTTATACCTTGATGTGTATGTGCGAATCTAAAAAAAAATAAAAAAAAGAAGAAAATATGATAAGAAATAAGTCTGGGGGAGAGGAAAAGTGATACAAAAAGTGTGAAATTGGGTGGTTCCTTGTCATGATATTGTATGGGAAAGAATCTAGAAGGTTCTTGGTATTAATCACAGCGATGAAACTGGCGATGATGGGTTTAATTGAATGAAGCTGCGAAATAATGTGTGTAGTCTGGGGAAGCTGCGAATGCCTAAGGAGAAGTACATGGTGGTTAGTCTTGGAACTGGTTAGGTGACATTTGGGTGCTTGGAAAAAAAGTCATTGCAATGTTTCATGACCAGGTGAGTCTCCGTGTTTTCAAACCTCTTTCTCTGGTTTGGTCTTCTATTTGCTTGAGGGCAAGCAAAGGCTAAGTCTGGGGGAGTTGATATATCACGGTTTTTACCCCTTTTTGACCATTATATAGGTCTTATTTTTAGAGTCGTTCTACTATTTTGTAGTGTTTTAGAGTCTTTTACAGGTTTTAGCACGTTTGGAGCATAATTGGAGATATTGGAGCTTTCTAGAGCATTTTGGAGCAAAGCAGAACTTCGTGTAGCTGAGTACCCGATTTGAAGCCTCAGTATCGATCGATACTGACTAGTATCGGTCGATACTCACTGAAGCAGACACGAGTCGAGACTTTAAATGAAGAGTTGAAGAATTGCAAATTTCCCAGAAGACTTTATTATTTACAATTTACCCCAAAACGTGTTTTAAGAGTTTAAGTTAGGATTTTTTCAGCCACTATGGCTATGACGTTCTAATTCAGCTTTATTTTACTCTGGTTTTTGGAGACTCGGAACTCCTGTTTCTTATTGATTTCTTTGATGATCTATTCAATCATGTTGTTTTCATTCTCCATGTCTGAGTAGATCCCTTGTTAGGTTCAGGGTTCTCATAAGGATTTTCTCTAAATGTTAGGTTAATTAGTTCATTAGGATTCACCATCTGAATTAGTTCTTCACCATAGGTTGTTCTCATAGCTAATTCTAGGTTGACGAATCTAGAATTTAGATCTTAGGATAATTGATTAGGCACGAGAGTGCGATTAATTACCTGATAGAAGTCAGGGTGAGCAAAATAACTATTCGCAAAGAGATTTGGTTTAGTTGTTTTGTGAACAAATCAAACTTGAACTAAAAGCTGGTTTAGACTTTAGGATTCGCAAAGAGATTTGGAATTCTAGGATTTAGACTTAGATAGTTTTCGCAACGAGAGTTGGCTAGCTATACTTTAGTGATTTGAGTTCAAGAACCGCGCTAAATCTGAATCATGTTAGTTAGTTTATCTACATTCATTGAATTCCTGAGAAATACCCTGAGCCTATCTTCTTTCCAATTGACTTACAACTTGTTTAATTTACGCACTCGCATTTAATTACATTGTTTGGTTTAGCTTAATTCGAGTCTATATAATCTATTGTGGGACTTTCTTGAGCTCTTGTGTTCGACCCCTACATATACTACAACAACTGTTTTAGTACTTATAGGGTCACTTTTTATTGCACTATTCTATTGAGACTTTTGGAGATTATTGTAAGCTTTGGAGAAGAACCTTTGTATTCATTGAGAAGATTTCTAAACCCTTTCTCTCTTAATCTATACTATGTCTTCTTCATCTCTTTGCTTGTTCTCTGTTTCCATGTCTGAGTAGTTCATTAGTTAGGTTTAGGGTTTCAAGGGGATCCATGAATCATTGAATTAGACACAGATAGGGATTTATCTTTTGAGGTTTTCGCTTATTGTTGTGTTTATTGCTTAGGCTTGAGCTGACCGCTAGGTCTATGAACTAGGGCTTAATCTAAGAGCGCGGAAGTGTATTGGGTTGTTACAAAGAACATAAGCGAGCGAATTGTCTAGTAGCACGGAAGTGTATTAGGTTGATTCGTGAACATATTGAACTTGTTCGTTAAGGCTGATCTAGAATTCTATGAGCGCGGAAGTGTATTAGGATGCTAGGTTTAGTAACCATGAGCACGGAAGTGGATTGGTTGATATTTAGGTTTGAGTTCGAAATTTGCGTTTAATTGTTCCCTGAATAGTTGTCTGATTTATGATCTATGGATTCTTGAGAAAAAACCCTTGACCTAACGCTTTTCCTTTATTGAATTTACATCGCTTTAATTGCATTCGTTAGTTAATCAAAACCAACCATTTTTCTGTCTTAGCTTAATTTCATAATTGTGAGGATTGTAGTGTACCTTTGGTCTCTGTGGATTCGATCCTAAAGTGCTGCATTGACAACCGTTATGATTGCGGTATTATAAACTTTAGTATGAGTGAAAACACTTAAATCAATAGCGTTACCTTCGATTCTGAATTTGAAATTTAGTCTCAGACCTACTAATATATTTTATTTTATATTTATATGCATTGCAGGAACCTTTTTAAGATGGATTACTACGCAAGGAACGATGGCAATCGATTTCACCACAGCCGTGACGATCAGAGACGATCGCCCATTCATCGCGAATCTGTTGGCGGTTACATTCCAATGCCAGACCATTACTCAGATCGACCAGCCCCATTCTACCCACACCAAAACCAGAATTGGAGCGATGAAGGGTTCAATCATCACTACCACCAACCAAGAGCCCAAGCACCACCTCGTGCTTACGGTCTCGATCCCAGCAAGTCTCTGGAAACCATGATGCACACGCTACTGAGAAACCAGCAGGAATCCTAATTCGAGCTCGACGCAAAATTGGAGTATATAAAAAAGGATCTCGGTGGAAAGTGTGATGCTATCTACGCCCAAGTACAAATACTTGCGGAGAAAGTGAAGAAATTAGAAGCAATGCAGCTGTAGCAGACCTGCGAGATTGAGAAAAACCAAGTCTTCATCGATCATGTTAACGAATCCATGAAGCTCATGGAAGACAGCTTTGAAAGAAAACTCATGAATCTGAAAGAAAGCCTCTCGACGACTGCTACTGGTCTGGAAATCATTGCGAGTAAGACACACAGGGTTGAGAGAAGAGTGGAAGAAGTTAGTAACCAAGGAAGAGAGGTCCATTCATCCATCCATGTTCTCCACGAGGGGCAGAAGCGAACAGCGGAAGCAATCCAAGACGTTCGTTTCAAAATGGATGGAAGGTATAACGATCTTCTTGGCAAAACCATGGGTTTTGGAGACAGGTCCTCCAACTCTTCTGGTGAGATCAAGATGCTTCAGAACCGTCTATCCAACATCGAGAACACTGTCGACCTCCACTTCGGAACTAATTTGGACGAAATAAGACAGTATCTGACCAATAGCTGCAATGCTGTGATTCTCCTAGCTGAAGCAGAGGGATTCCCAAAAGTTCATAGGGACATGGAGAATCAGTGCATGATGATAAGAGAAACCGCGAGGATCCGAGGGAGGAAACCACGCGAGGGAATCCCAATCCCAAGGCGAACCTTGGCCTCAGAACATGAAAATTGGGAAACTCGACCCATAAGTGAAGAGATGCTAGACGATTTCCATTCCATTGTGAAGGAAATTCCACTCCACATGTCATTCGATCAAGATTGGAGGAAATACCCAGCAACAAAGGAGCTCTTTTGGTATAGCAGGGAAGATAAGTACGAGATCGAAGACCTGTTCGATGAAGCTAAGAAGAAGCTGTCTATGCCCATAATATTGCACAAGCTCGAAGAACCAGGATGTTTCGTCGTGCCATGCGAAATTTTTGACTCCTACTTCGACAGTGCTCTGTGCGATTCGGGAGCCACTATAAACCTTATGTCAGATGCAGAGCAAATCGTCTGAAGATCGACAATATGAAGCCCTCAAGGATGCGGATCGGGCTTGCAGATGGTACAACCACCACCACAATTGGCGTAATCGAGAATCTCCCTCTGTAATTTGGTAATTGCATCGTCCCGGTCGATTTTCAAGTGGCAAGAGCACATGGAAAGAATAATGAACCTCTACTACTTGGAAGACCATTCTTAGCAACAGCATGGGCTATCATGGATTAGCCAAATAGGAGAATGTGCCTTGCAAATGTCGACAAGGAGATCTTCTACCTAGCAGCACCCCCCGGTTCCCTTCAAAACGCATTCGCTACACGGTCGAAGGGAAAAGAGGATGCGAGGTACATGAAGCCCTCGATAACTATCCAAGCACAGATGAAGACAAGGAGACCTTAAGGAGGAGATCAAAGCGAGCTAAGGGGAGTACGAACCCCTTAGGTCTGTCATCCGCCTAAGACACTCAAGAAGTCGAGCTAACGACTTAAAACCAGCGCTTGGTGGGAGGCAACCCACCGGTATGTATTTATTTATTTGTTTCAAGTCTTTAGAACATTAACTTAATAAATTTTGGTTTTTGCTTGCTTAGTTCTCTAATTATTTATTCAAAAAAAAAAAAAAAAAAAGGGGAAATCTATCCGAAGAAGGCAATCGATCGATGCAAGGCGTGCATCGATCGATGCCGAGGGGACCGAGAAATCTCAATCGATCGATGCAAAATGTGCCTCGATCGATGGAAGGTAGCAGAAAAACCCCAGGTAAGTGGCTCGACTCCAATCTCGATTTAATTCATTAAAATCGAACCGGTTTTTCCCTTCCTTCTTCTTCTTCCCCGATTTTCTCTCTCCTCCTTAAAATCGATCGATGCTCTTCTTTTTCTCAAGAACACAAAATCTTCAATCTCTTGTAACTTTCTTAATTCTCAACGGATTTGGACGATTTTGGCGTCTATCCGCATCGATTTTTCGTGCTCTACAAAATCCCCAACCCAGTTTCTTCGATGAGCAAAGGTATGAGCTCCTAATTCCCCTTTTACAATCCGATGTTGGTAAGAGAAATCACCCTTGGATTGTTGCTTTGATTCATGTATTCATAGCTAGATACCTTGTGTAATTAGACCTTGTTAGGATGTTGGGGATCAAATTCGACACCCCTTTGCCATTATTGATGAGATTTTGAGAAATTTACAAAAACTTAGGGTTTATGAGTTTGTGTGAATTTCGGGTTTTGTCTAGGTTGTTGTGTGAATTCGATGTGCCCCTTGGAGGAATTGAATTGTTTCTAGACATATATCATATCACACATGCATGAACCCTCAATCCTCATGAATTTTTAATTCATTGAGAATGCCCTCGGTTCGTCGCGTTCATACACCTCTTAAGCTCTACAATTATATCGTTGTGATGGACTGCTGTGGATGTTTAATGATGATATATGCTATTTGATTTCTCACAACAACATCTTGATGTGATTGTGTGCTACTTATTACCTTTGACGTTCACTTGGAAAAATCTTGTTGTTCGTTTTCCAGGACAATGGGAAGGACCGGTAGGCGAAAAACGCAGCAGAACCCGACAACGGATGTAAAAGAGGACAAGGGCAAGGGAATCGCACCTCAAGCTAAGAGCAAGAGCAAAGCAACTTGGCCTAGACCCGATGGAGTAGCCTTTCCAGTCCCGATAATGACCAAGAAGGACGTATAGAAAGATAAAGTCTATCAGAACCGGACACTATCCAACACTTAGGGCAAATAGTAGAGTGTGTTCTACAATGGGCTGCTAAAGGTGGAGATGCAAGCCATGCCCTTCGTATGTACCCACACGTTCTTGTGTTCGGCAGGATATTGAGCTTTTGATCAAGCGTGTCGGTTTGGGACGGTTAACCACCCTTACCGAATTCTTCGATCCTGAGCTGACTCGACAGTTTTTGGCTTCCGCTGAGTTGCGATATGAAAACCCAAGGAAACCAGTCGCCAGTGAATGAACACTCCTTTTCTTCGCACATGGCATCCTCCATCAGATTATGATCCCTGTCCTCTGCACTCTCTATGGCTTCGAGGCAACCTATGAGGAGGTCTCTTTTGCTGATTTTCCCAACACCCAACGCTTTTGGGAGATGATAGCTAGCGGAAAGTACGACAGCAACTACTCCAAGCAGTCGAGCATCCGTAATCCCACGCTCAGGGTATTTGCGAAGATCCTCAGCCACGTCCTCTTTGCTAGGGACGAGACTGGAGCCATGCGTATCGATGAGCTCATCATGCTTTACTACGGAGTTGCCCTTGATATCTACCACGAGCTTCTCGTTCTCTTCCCCAAACATCATAACGTCAACCTTGGGGCCATCCTTGCTCAGAGTTGGGTAGGAAAGAAACTTAGAGGTCTTTCCGACAGTGGCAAGAAAGAGTACGTCAGAGCCCTCCTCACACCCATCTTTGATCACCTCAACATACCGTGGTGCTCTTCTGGCCAACGGCTAGGCGGCATGTATGAATCCTCTTTCCGGGCTATCCATATCCTCCTGCCGAAACTTGTTTATCAATTCCAGAGCCCGGATGGCGACACCCTGCGCTTTCAGTTGCCTGATCAGAGTCTGACCACGCTCGAGGACACAGCGCACATAGATTGGATGCCCCCCGAACACAAGTTGTTACCTGATCCCTATGGTGCCCCGCGCATACACAAGGGACCATCAGCTGGAGCCTCTCGCTCCACAGCCAGAGCATCTACGTCTAGCAAACCAGAGGACATCTCCGAGGACATTCCAGATGACATACCTCATCAGACGGAGTACCTTATTCCTTCAGATTGCAGTGAGTACGATCTTGGCCCACTTTGCCTGTTCGAGACCGACGATTAGGAGAAGTGGAAGTATGTCAGTGGGGGCCTGCAGAAGAATAATGCCATGTTGCAGAGGATTTAGGGAGCGCTCTCGAGGATACCAGTTCCCCGACCTTCATGTTTCAGGGCATCAGCCACAACCGACGATCGTGATGATGAACCAGCTAATGGCATGCACGAGTTTGAGCCCGAGCCTGCCGTTGCTGGACGCATGTTTGATTTTGCTGGATCCAGTGGTTCACAGCCATCCGATGCGAGACTGCCGAGGAGGAGGCGCATGGTGGGACATGACGCGAGCAGAGTTCGGAGGATCACTGATTCTAGTATCATTTTCTACCTTTAGCTTTTATTTTTCTTGAGTCTGTTTAGCCTTCTTCCTCATTTATTTTTACACCGGGACAGTGTGAAGTAAGTCTGGGGGAGGGTATCTATCGTTACTAACGCTATTTTTCTTTCTTTTTTTTACTTTTAAATTATTTTTATGTTTTTCTTTAAGTCATTATGTTTTATTGAGTCAAAACTTGTTGGAGATTATGATCACGACCTTTGAATTTTTATATAACTTGCATCTGAGTGACCATTGTTACAGAGTTAGCTCCCGATAAGACTAATGAAAAATCTAAAGGCTGACCGGTTAATCAAAGGCATCCATGTTTCCAGGAAAATTCAAAAAGCTTGAGCTAATTTATGCGCTCTTCCTTTTACCTCATCATCGTGATTGGTGTCTTCAGAGCTTGAATCCTCATTCGTATCTGGCAAGACAACTTGTGTGAAAGTATGGTACTCTCCCTTATTTAAAATAAAAAGCAGAAAAGATGAAATGATTTTCTTTCGAGTAAAGGGCTAGGAAAATTTCCATCGATCCCATTATTTTACTTCGAAGGAGATGATCACACAAAGTATGGAAGTGATATATCATGGTTTTTACCCCTTTTAAGCCATGATATAAGTCTGTTTTATAGAGTCTTTCTACTATTTTGTAGTCTTTTAGAGTCTTTTACAGGTTTTAGCACGTTTGGAGCATAATTGGAGATATTAGAGCTTTTTAGAGCATTTTGGAGCAAAACAGAAGCTTGTGTAGCTGAGTACCCGATTTAGAGTCTCAGTATCGATCGATACTACCCTAGTATAGGTCGATACTCATTGCAGCAAGACAGAAGTCGCGACTTTTATGAAAAGTTGAAGAATTGCAAAATTGCCCATAAGACTTTAATAATTGCAAGAAGCCCCAAAACGTGTTTTAGGTTATTAATTAGGTTTTTGAGCCAGTTTTGTTGGCGACGCTTGATTAGACTTGATTTTGGATTCTGAGTTTTGTGAGATAGCTTTCTGAGGGAGACAAGTCTGAGACTCTGTTCGTCCGAGAGAAGATTTCGAACCCTCTTGTTACTCTCCCTTTTTATTATTTATTTGAGTATTATTTCAGTCATGTTTATTGTCTCAATTATCATGTCTGAGTAGTTCTCTTGTTAGGTTCAAGGTTCTCATAAGGGTTTTTCCCTGAATGTTAGGTTAATTGAATAATTAGGATTCACCATCTAAATTAGTTCTTCGCCTAGGTTGTTCTCAAAGCTAATTCTAGACTGATCACTTAGAACTTAGAACTTAGGATAATTGGTTAGGCACGAGAGTGCGATTAATTACCTGACAGAATCTAGAGTGAGCAAAATAACTATTCGCAAAGAGATTTGGTTTAGTTCTTTTGTGAACAAATCAAACTTGAACTAAAAGCTGGTTTAGACTTTAGGATTCGCAAAGAGATTTGGAATTCTAGGATTTAGACTTAGATAGTTTTCGCAACGAGAGTTGGTTAGCTATACTTTAGTGATTTGAGTTCAAGAACCGCGCTAAATCTGAATCATGTTAGCTAGTTTATCTACATTCATTGAATTCCTGAGAAATACCATGAGCCTATCTTTCTTCCAATTGACTTACAACACGTTTAATTTACCTATTGCTTTCATTTACATCTGTTGATTTAGCTTAATTCAAATTTACATAATTTATTGTGTGAATTCTGGAGTTCTTGTGTTCGACCCCTACTTATACTACAACACTGCTTTAGTACTTTTTAGGGTATTAATTTGAGCATATCAAATTTGGTGCCGTTGCCGGGGACTCAATTTCGCCATTAGATTTTAGTGAAGAATTTCGACTAAATCGTCGTGTATCGATCGACACCCTAGTGGTATCGGTCGACACTCGTCGCGTTTTTTTTCTTTTCAGTTACTTACGTTCTTGATCTTTCGTGTTTCAGGTGTATGCCTACTCGAGAAACCAGAAGAAACAAGAACACTCAGCTAGTTGATATGTCAAACGAGCAGCTAGAACATTTGGAACGCACACTCAGAAAAGCAAAGAAGCCAGCAAGGATGAACAACAACCTAGTGGTTTTGATTCAGGATGAGGCTGGTACTTTCAGAGACCAAGAGGGTCAATTGTGCAATGAGAGAGGGCAAAGACTTGATGAAGATGGGAACGTTATTGCCCCTCCAGCTGTTGTAAATGCTGAGAACGCTGTAGTTGAGCGTGGTAGAACAATTGGTGAATGCAACAGACCTGATCAGTTCTACGCAAATGGATTAGCAATTCGTCCTCCTGCCTTTCAGAGGAATGACTTCGAGCTGAAGCCTGCATACTACACTCTTGTAGGTCAGCACACTTTTCATGGTCTCTCTAATGAACACCCCATGGATCATATCGAGAAGTTCGAATCAAATGCAATGGAGTGTCCTACGACTATCTGTTCTGTAAGCTTTTCCCATACTCTCTTGGTGGGGATGCTTCTTATTGGCTCAAGCAACTACCAGCTGGGTCATTGACTACATGGGATGAGACTAAGACTATTTTCCTCAATAACTTCTATGACGATGCGAGATCAGAAGAGTTTAGGAATAAGATTTCCCAGTTTTCTCAGGGAATGAGTGAGGCTTTCAAGGCTGCTTGGGGGAGATTCAGATCGTATCCGAGGGATTGTCCACATCATGGGTACACTATGGTTCAGTTTCTGAGTTTCTTTTTCAGAGGGATTGACTGGAGGTATCAGATGGCGCTGGACTCTGCGAGCAATGGTAATTTCTTTACCAAATATCCTGATGATGCTTACCAGCTGATTGAGAATTTTGCGTCTAGCAATAGCACAAAGAGTGCTGACATGGAGCGTAAGAAGCTGGCTGGTGGTATGGAAGGTTCACAGATTTCTGAGGTGCATGCGAAGCTGGATTCGGTGCATAATTTGTTGATGGGCAAGCAGCAGAAGGTTGTTCACTTTGCTGATGATGTCGAGGTTTTCAATGAGAATGAGGTAGAGGATGTTAACTACATTGGTGGCTCTGGTTTTCAAGGTCAGAGGAATCAATACAACAACCGAAATTTAAACAACAACTTTCAGCAAGGGGGATTCAAATCTGAGGGTAATCAAGGTGGTTCTGGATCGAATCAGTTTAACCAGAAACCTTTTCAGAGCAGTGGTTACACAAGGAACTATGGGAATTCGTCTTATCAGCAAGTACCTGCTAAGAATTCTGAGAGCAAGATCGAGGCTATGCTTGAACAGCTGGTTCAAGGGCAGGATAAGATGACGGTGAACTTCAATGGGAAGTTGGATGATCTTTACACAACCTTGAATGGAAGGATCGAAGCGCTCAGTATTAGTCAAAAGAAGTTGGAAATTCAGGTTGCTCAAACTTCAGAAGCTGTGAAAAGGCAAGAGGGTGTTCTTCCAGGTAGAGGAGAGAACCTAAGGAGGGAGCACATCAATGCAATCACTCTAAGGAGTGGAAAAAAGGTGAATGCTGGAGTTAAGGATGCATCACCTGCAGAGATTTTCGTCGATCTCGACGATGAGGATTCTGAAATCCCGACGGTATCGATTGATACACCCTAGTGTCGATCGATACCAGTCAAAATCTTGCAACGGGACAACTCCAAAGCCCCAGTGTCGATCGACATTCCTCAAGCATCGATCGAGAGAAGACACCTGAGACTTCGAATGTAGTGCCTAAGGTAGTTCCAGAACGAGTCTATATACTGAGGATACCTTATCCTAGAGCTGTTGGGAAGACTAAGAAGGAGGTGGAAGACTCTAGATGCAAGCAGATATTGGACAGGCTGATTGTCGAACTTCCTTTCCTCGATGCTATTAAGACTTCCCCAGCTTTCAGAAGATATGTCAAGAAGATGGTGTCTAGCAACATGAACCTTGAAGAGGGATGTGTGATGCTTACTCAGGAGTGCAGTGCAATCTTAACCAACATAATCCCAAAGAAACTTCCGGATCCAGGGAGCTTTGTGTTGGATTGTTCTATATTCACCGAAAGGTTCGAGCGTTCTCTATGTGATCTTGGCTCAAGTGTGAACCTCATGCCATATTCAGTTGCCAAGAGGATGAGTATGACTGATTTCACGCCCACCAGGATATCTTTGATACTTGCTGATCGCTCAGTGCGACTTCCAGAGGGGCTACTCGAAGATGTTCCTATTAAGATCGGGAATTGCTTGATCCCGACTGATTTCATTGTCTTGGAGTACGATGCTGAACCCAGAGACCCCCTTATCTTGGGTAGACCATTCCTTTCCACAGCTGGTGCATTGATTGATTGCAGGAATGGGAAGATAGATCTCAACATAGGTGATTTGGTCATGACCTTTAACATGGAGAAGATGATGAAGATACCGACTATCGATGGGCATACTTTCTTCGTAGACACTTTCACGGATATTGCTGATGCATCCTGAGGATCCGTTGGAGAGGGCACTGGTTTGTTCAGCTAAATTGAAGGTGTTCTTGAGAGAAGACGCTGCTGGTTACTCGAAGTTGCTCGACACTGAACCATCAGTGTCGATCGACACTCCCTTAATATTGGTCGACACCCTACGGCCAGACAGGGCGTTGGGCGGATGTTCCAAGCAAGCTGCTAAGCTTGGAGATTGGAGCGAGGAGAAAGCTCCTAAGGTGGAACTCAAGCCACTTCCAGCCAATATGAGGTATGTTTTTCTTGGTCCTAATTCCACATACCCTGTGATTATTAATGCTTCTTTGAACAACGCAGAGGTTGCCTTACTGCTGAGCAAGCTGTGCATGCATAGGATTCATCTTGAGGACGAGTCAAAGGCTACAATTGAGCATCAGAGAAGGCTGAATCCAAATATGAAAAAGTGGTTAAGAAGGAGGTTATGAAGCTCTTGGATGCAGGGGTTATCTACGCCATCTCAGACAGTTCTTGGGTTAGTCCAGTGCACGTTGTTCCTAAGAAAGGAGGGATAACTGTGGTGAAGAATGAGAAACATGAGTTGGTTCCTACTAAGGCTATCACTGGGCATCGAATGTGTATTGACTACAGGAAGTTGAACGCGGCCACAAGGAAAGATCACTTCCCACTGCCTTTCATTGATCAGATGTTAGAGAGGTTGGCTAGTCATCCCTACTACTGTTTTCTCGATGGGTATTCAGGCTTTTTCCAGATTCCCATTCATCCAGATGATCAGGGGAAGACGACTTTTACATGTCCTTATGGCACATTCGCATACAGGAGAATGCCATTTGGATTATGTAATGCTCCAGCTACTTTTCAGAGATGCATGATGTCTATCTTCACAAACATGATTGAGGATTTTATGGAGGTGTTCATGGATGATTTTTCAGTATATGGATCATCGTTCAGGGATTGTTTGGCTAACTTGTGCAAGGTGCTACAGAGGTGTGAAGAGAAACACTTAGTCCTTAATTGGGCAAAGTGTCACTTTATGGTTCAAGATGGCATCGTTCTTGGGCACAAGGTTTCTGAAGCTGGGATCGAGGTTGATAAAGCTAAGATTCAGGTTATGACAGGTCTGCCACCACCGACTTCTGTGAAAGACATTAGGAGTTTTCTGGGTCACGCTGGGTTTTACAGGAGATTTATTAAGGATTTCTCCAAGATTACCCGCCCACTCACCGCCCTATTATGCAAAGAGACTCAATTCGATTTCACACCGGAGTGTCTTGCAGCCTTTGAGGAGATCAGGAAGGCATTGGTGAGTGCTCCTATTGTGCAACCACCAGATTGGACTTTGCCTTTCGAGATTATGTGCGACGCCAGCGATTTTGCTGTGGGTTCTGTTCTGGGTCAGAGGAAGGATAAGAAGCTGCATGTCATCGATTACGCCAGCAAAACATTGGACGATGCTCAGAGGAACTACAACACGACAGAGAAAGAATTACTTGCGGTGGTTTTCTCTTTCGATAAATTTCGCCCTTATTTGATTGGGAGCAAAGTGATCGTTCACACAGATCATGCTGCTCTCAAGTATTTGATGCAGAACAAGGATCTCAAACCTCGTCTTTGTCGTTGGGTTCTTTTGCTCCAAGGGTTTGATATTGAGATAAAGGACAAGAGAGGAGTAGAGAATAGGGTTGCGGATCATCTTTCGAGGTTGAAGCTCGATACAGATGTACCTATTGATGATCAATTACCTGAGGAGTCCATTTACTACGTGGAAACTGGTTTCCAAAGTGGCTTCACCGAAAATCCGCAATTCCCACGAATTGCAGGTTTCGGTATCGATGGATACCACTCTGGTGTCGGTCGATACTCGACGGTTTCTAAACCTGTTTTAACCATGGAACACCTTGGTGCTTATGAAGGGTATCTCGTTGCTGCAGCTGACTCCGATCTACCATGGTATGCTCATATTGCCAACTTCCTCGCTGCGAATACAGAGCCAACGCACCTACCGAAACATGCCAAGAAGAAGTTTCTGAGAGACATATGGCGCTACTTTTGGGATGAGCCTTACCTGTATAAGCATTGTTCTGATGGTATCTACAGGAAATGCATTGCTGAATCGGAGGTACCTGCGGTTTTATTTCACTGTCATGGTTCTGAGTATGTTGGACACTTTGCTACTTTCAAGACGGTGTCCAAGGTTCTTCAAGCAGGCTTCTGGTGGCCTACTATGTTTAAAGATGCTCATACCTTTATCTCGCAGTGTGATGTGTGTCAGAGGAGAGGGAAGATCAGTAAGAGACATGAGATGCCACAGAATTTCATCCTTGAGGTTGAGATTTTTGATTTATGGGGTATCGATTTTATGGGACCTTTTCCTTCGTCATACAAGAACCAGTACATTCTAGTTGCAGTGAATTATGTCTCTAAGTGGGTGGAGGCAATTGCTAGTCCAACCAACGACTCTTCGGTGGTTCTTAAGCTGTTTAAGACCATCATCTTTCCACGATTTGGCGTGGCTAGTATTGTTATAAGTGATGGTGGCAGTCATTTCATCAACAGGGTTTTTGAGAAATTACTGAGGAAGCATGGTGTGAATCATCGTGTGGCTACTCCTTATCACCCCCAGACCAGTGAGCAAGTCGAGGTCTCCAACATGCAAATCAAGGAGATTCTAGAGAAGATAGTGGGAACTTCTAGGAAGGATTGGTCTACGAAGTTAGACGATGCGCTGTGGGCTTACAGGACTGCTTATAAGACACCATTGGGCACTACACCTTTTCATTTGCTGTATGGGAAAGCATGTCACCTTCCTGTGGAGATCGAGCATAAGGCAGCATGGGCTACTAAGTTGCTGAATTTTGACATCAAGCCTGCTGCTGAGAAGCGATTGATCTAGCTAAACGAGCTAGATGAGATTAGGCCTCATGCCTATGAGAACTCGAGGCTGTACAAGGAGAGGACTAAGGCGTACCACGACAGGAAAATCCTCGACCGAATTTTCAAACCCAATGATCAGGTACTTCTGTATAACTCTCGTTTGCATTTGTTTCCTAGTAAATTGCGTTCTCGTTGGTTAGGTCCCTTCACTATCAAGGAGGTTAGACCACATGGTGCACTTGTCCTGCGTAATCCCTCCGGCGAGGAGTTCACAGTCAATGGACAACGAGTGAAACACTACATACGAAGAACTGAGATCCCAGACGGACACATGATGCCTCTGGATGATGCACCCGCTGCCTGAATACCAGTACAGTTAAGCTAATGACGTTAAACGAGCGCTTGGTGGGAGGCAACCCACTGGTGAGTCTGTACATATCCTTTTTCTTTCTTTTTATTTTTAGTTTTGTGTTTCGTTGTGTCACGTGAAACAGATTCGGACAAGCAGTATCGATCGACACCACCGAGTGTCGATCGAAACCCTCCATACGCCAGAGAAGCACCAACTTGCTACGAGTATTGATATTCTCATATTTTACTCACTTTAGGATGCATTCTACTTAGCATTTTGAGTCACATGCATGCATAATCATTGTCTTCCTTAGTGTTTTGGTCTAAATTAGAGTCTAGCTAGGTTGCATTATGTCTTAGTGAGTCTTGCATGTTTTGGAGTCTTATTTTAGGTATTTGGAGACATCTTGGAGGTGATTGGAGACTTTGGAACCAGACCCGATCGGATTTGAAGCAAGAGGAAGTGGCCAAGGCAGAAACGCTGTTTCCAGGAGACTGTGCCGACCCATCCTGGGTCGGTACGGTGGGTCGGTACGGTGGGTCGGTATGAGGACAGAAGGTTACGCCGATCCACGATGAAATTCATGCCGATCCAGGACCGAGCGATACACAAGCACGGATCGAACATCCTTCGTACGACGTCCCTTCCTTTGTCACTACACCGACCGGTCTTGAAGCGGCACTCCCCGATCGGTATGGAGACAGAAGCTGATACCGATCCAAAGGACCCTCACGTACCGACCCATCCTGGGTCGGTACTAATCAGGCGGCACTAATCTCTCCCGGTTAAAAATCATACCGCGCACGATCCAGCACGTCCCACGTTCGACCAGACGTCATTTATGCCGGCTAACTCCGCATCCAGCTCGACCGACCTGCGCAAAAACGATTAGTGCCGACCCATTCTGAACCGGCACTACCACACGGCACTAAACCCCAGCGTTCGAGCTCATCACTTCTATCGGCTGAAACTAATCCCGCATCGACCAGTCCCTCATTCCTATCGGCTAAAAACCTCCCCCAGCCAGCAACAGATTTCTGTACCGGATGGTTTGTGCCGACCCATAACCGGTCGGTACAAACATGTATTTTCAAGACTTTGCCCAAACCAGACCGGGTCAATACCCGGTTTGTTCCGGGTTGACCCGGTTTGCACTATTCACTATAAATACCAGAAAAACCTAATTTTCATTATGTCTTCTATATGCTAAAAACCTCTTTTTGAATGTTCTAAGTATTTTGTAAGAGATTCTCCTTTTCAAACTATCAATCTATTCTATTCTCAATCTCCTTTCTTAATCATCTAATCATCTAATCATGGGATTTAACATGTTCTTCATAGGATTTGTTAGACCCATCATGATTAGTGAGTAGTTTCCTAGAATCTAGGGATGGGTTAGGATTAGGTGACTTCCATGGATGATTTGTGATGCTTAGGGATAGATAATCGATTTCCTACTCTTAGGGAGTGTGTCTAATGCTTGATTGTGCTTGAGAAAGTCAAACTTGATCTCAAGGCATTTCCCACCCACAAGGTGTTCGATGAAATGCCTAAGAGAGCTTTCTAAGAGAAATACCCTTCTTAGCCTAAGAGATTAGTTGTCTAAGGGATTATTTAGGTGATCTTGATTAATGAAATTAATGCTTGCTAATTAAGAGTCCACAAATGAGAATTTGATCTTGGATTAGTAATTAGCATAGGTGATTAGT
>PKMM01003507.1:1247511-1360176 GCA_002933915.1 Eutrema heterophyllum | reverse complement strand
ACATCTCCTATAGAGCTTGTCTTTGCAAAGAGTGTACAAGTAAGGCTCATCCCAATAGAAACGTGTGATGTCTCTAAAGAACTTCTTCCTTTGGTATCCCTCCAACCTTGGTGGTTCTTTCCCGCAAGCTAGGTAGTTTACATAGTCCGCGTACCAAGGGAGCTTGCCGTCTTCTAAACCACTTGCGTTCTCAAAACTCTTTGCGGCCTCTATCCCTTTTCTCAAAACACTCACCAACATAAGGCTTTCTTCTGGAAGTTTGTCGTCAATCGGGACAAGGTCTTCAATTCTCAACCTAGACAAGTGATCCGCCACGCCGTTTTCAACGCCTTTCTTGTCCACAATCTCCATGTCAAACTCTTGCAAGAGCAAAATCCACCGGAGAAGTCTCGGTTTGGTGTCTTTCTTGGCGTGAATGTACCTCAAAGCTGCATGATCCGTGTAGACCACTATCTTTGAGCCAACCACATACGAACGGAACTTCTCCATAGCAAATACCACTGCTAACAACTCCTTCTCCGTCGTCGCGTACCTCGCTTGAGTGTCGTCTAATGTCCTACTTGCATAGTAGATGACGTTGACCTTCTTGTCTTTCTTTTGGCCTAGGACCGCTCCAACCGCGAAGTCACTCGCGTCACACATGATCTCGAACGGTAGATCCCAATCCGGAGCTTGAACAATTGGGCACTAACCAAAGCCTTCTTGATCTCTAAAAACGCCGCCATACACTCTTCATCAAAAACGAACTCAACTTCCTTGCAAAGTAGCCGAGTGAGAGGCGTTGTGATCTTCGAGAAATCTTTGATGAAGCGACGGTAGAAACCCGCATGACCCAAAAAGCTTCGGACATCTTTCACCGTCTTGGGTGGTTCCAAACTCACCATCACTTCAATCTTGGCTTTGTCTACTTCAATACCCCTTTCCGAAATCTTGTGTCCTAGCACGATGCCTTCTCGCACCATAAAGTGGCATTCCTCCCAATTCAACACCAAGTTTGTCTCCTCGCACCTCGTAAGCACCCTACAAAGATTGGACAGGCAAGAAGAAAATGAGGAGCCATAGACCGAGAAGTCGTCCATAAAGACCTCGACTATTTCCTCAATTAGATCCGAAAAGATCGACATCATGCACCTTTGAAATGTGGCGGGTGCGTTACATAGTCCAAACGGCATCCTTCGATAAGCAAAGGTGCCATAAGGACATGTAAATGTCGTCTTTTCTTGGTCGTTCGGATGAATGGGAATTTGGAAGAATCCCGAATAACCATCTAAAAAGCAATAGAATGGGTGATTAGCTAGTCTTTCAAGCATTTGATCAATGAACGGGAGAGGGAAGTGATCTTTCCTAGTGGCGGAATTAAGTTTTTGGTAATCAATGCACATCCTATGCCCGGTGATAGTCCTAGTTGGTATTAACTCATTCTTGTCATTTTTTGTCACCGTGATTCCACCCTTTTTGGGCACCACATGAACCGGGGATACCCACGCACTATCGGAGATAGGATAGATAACCCCCGCATCTAAAAGCTTAAGAATCTCCTTCTTGACCACCTCTTTCAAATTAGGATTCAACCTACGTTGGTGTTCAATAGAAGTCATCGATTCGCTCTCTAGATGGATCCTATGTGTGCAAAGAGATGGAGATATACCCTTAATATCACTTAGAGAGTATCCTAATGCCCTTCTAAATTTCCTCAATTCTTTCAAGAGTGTGGCAATTTCATCTTCATTAAGCTCATCATTTACTATCACCGGGTAAGACTCATTGGGACCTAAGAAAGCTTAGCCCTTTAGGGAGCGGTTTGAGGTCCACCTTAGGTGCCTTGAGCTCACTCCAATCGTCATCATTGCTAGACTTACCATTGCTAGCATCTATCTCGCCCTCTACTTGATCCACTTGCATAGCGAAGCTCTCGTGAACCGAAACCATGCTTGATCCATCTCCACAATTAGTCACTTGACTATCCAACTCAATGAACGGAGTCTCTCTATCAACCGGCTTGTGTGAGTCTAAAAGTAGCTTGTACCCTTCGCTTTCCTCACTCAAATGCCCATGTTCGCCTTGTTCTTGTGTCAAAGCCACTTGTAACCCATCTTCAAGACTCATCTCTTCAAGTAGCTCATCCGCGAGCTCGTCCATCGTCTCAATGTAGAAGCATTGACCGTCAACTGTGGGCTTCTTCATGACATCATTGATGTTGAACTCAAGCACTTCATCTTTACCCAAATGTAAATCAATCTTCCCTTTTCTCACGTCGATGATAGCTCCCGCGGTTGCCAAAAACGGCCTCCCAAAGATGAGTGGATCTTTAGGCTCTTCATCCATCTCAAGCACAACAAAATCCGTTGGGACAATGAAATCTCTAACCATGATTGGTAGATCCTCAAGCAAACCGATGGGTACTCTCACACTTCTATCCGCCAAGATCAAAGAGATGTTGCAAGCTTTGTACGTCGGGAAGCCTAATCTTTTAGCAACCGAGAATGGCATGAGACTCACACTAGCCCCTAGATCACAAAGGCAATTGTTGAATGCTAGCGGACCTAGAGCACACGGTAGAGTGAAGGAACCGGGATCTCCTAGCTTCTTGGGTACCACCTTCTTTTGGATGATGGCACTACATTCATGAGTTAAAATTACCATGGATTCCATCTCTTTTGCTCTTTCCTTTACCGCATCCTTGAGAAATTTAGCATATTGGGGTACGAGTAGAAACGCATCAACCAATGGCATTGTAAGTTCCACCTTCTCCATTTGCCTATCAAACACCGCTTTGTACTTTTCCAACAATTGCTTCTTGGACCGCCCGGGAAATGGCAACTTAGGAACATAGGGCTTAGGGACAAATGCATTCTTCGGCTTCTCTTGAGCAACAACGACCCTAGGCTTGACCTTTTCAAATTCTTTACCCTTGTCTTGATTTCTCACCACCACGTCGTCAACCAAGTCTTCATCTTGCATCTCGAGTTCCACCCCCCCACTTTGGTTCTCAACGTCCTCGTTGATGTGAGGAGGAGCCTCTCGAGTTGGTAAGACCGTACCACTCCGTAGTGTAATTGCATTGGCATACTCCTTGGGGTTGGTTTCGGGTTTTCCCGGTAGTTGGCCTTGAGGTCTTGAAGAAGAGGCGGCCCTTGTTTTCAAGTTGTTTGACCTTGGAGCTTAATGTCTCAAGCTTGGAGTTGAGGTCGTTATAAGAACAATCTACCCGTGTGTTGATTTCCGCTTGTCCCTTGAGTAGCTGTTGAAACATTGTGTTCAAGTCAAGCTCTTGCGGTTTAGACGTAGTTGCTTGACCTTGGGGTACAAATCCTTGTTGTTGTCCTTGAAAACCGGGTGGGGCCTTTGATTGATATCCACTTTGATTCCCTTGGAATTGGTTCCGTGGGACATAACCTTGTTGGTTAGAGTTGAAGTTTTGGCCTTGAGGTTGGAATTGCTTTTGTGGAACCCCTTGAGCTTGAGTAGATTGTTGAGGGTAGACTTGGTCTTGGGGGTTCTCAACGTTGGGGTTGCGGTAAGAGAAGTTGGGGTGGTTGCGGTAGTTTTGGTTGAACCCTTGTCTTTGGTAATTCCCTTGGTTCCCAACGTAGTTCACTTCTTCTTGTGTGTCAACGGCTTCCTCTTGATAGCAATCTTGAGTATCTTCGTAATCACTAATGAAATGAACCGCTTTGTGAGACTCTTTGTTAGTAGCCGCAAGAAGTTTATCTATCAAGGATGCTTGCTTATCCATCTTCTCATTAAGTGCCTTCATGTCTTTGGCTCTCTTGTGCTCATCAAAGTCGCTTGTGGTCCTTGTGGCACGGTCATAATCGTCGCCATAGGTCCCATCACTAGTAGCCAAGTTTTCCACAAGCTCCATGGCTTCCTCCACATCCTTAGCCAAGAAATTACCATTCGATGCCGTATCGAGTAGCATTCGAATCTTAGGCAAAGCACCCCGGTATAGAGTACTTAAAAGAGAGGCGTTGCTAAAGCCGTGATGGGGGCATTGAGATGTGTAGCCTCTAAATCTTTCCCAAGCCTCGTTGAAAGACTCATTGGACCGTTGTGTGAAGCTCGATATCTCGTTGCGAAGCTTGGCGGTTCTAGCCGGTGAAAAGAATTTGGCAAGAAACGCACGTTTGCAATCATTCCAAGAAGTGATAGAGCCTTGGGGTAAGCTCTTTTCCCATTGGTGAGCCTTGTCACCTAAAGAGAACGGGAAGAGACGAAGTTTGAAACCATCTTCGGAGACTCCATTGATCTTAGTGAGACCACATATTCGGTCAAATTGGTCGATGTGATCTAACGGATCTTCCATAGACAGCCCGTGAAACTTGTTGCTTTGGACCATATTTATCAACCCCGGTTTCACTTCAAAGTTGTTGTTGTCAACCGGTGGAGCTTGAATACCTTGGCGGTTTTGGTGAGCATTGGCGGCATCACCTTCACCGACAAGGTGGCGAGCTCGTGGGGGGTGGTTCGGTGGCCTAACTTGCCGAGCTTGGTGGTTTCCATGCCCACCTTGAGCTTGTTCCATGTTCTCGTTGGGATTACCAGCCGGATTGTCGTGTTCCATACCCAACCCGTCGATGTGTTGAGTCCGGTCTCTTTGAATCCGTGCTCTACTTCTTCTTTCCAACAGATGAATGTCGTCTATCGGCTCAACAAGGGCGTTGGGACCTTTTGAACGAGTATGCATGCACCTATAAGATAGAGATGGTAACAAGAAGTGAAAGAGATTAGTAACAAAAGTATAAGGAGAGCTTAATCTCACAAAGAACCTAAATCTCAATGTTAAAACAAAGCCCAATATGGCAACGGCGCCAAATTGATACTAAGACTTTTCGGTCTTAAGGAGGTATCAATAACTCCAATACGAGTAGTATAGAAGGTTATCAATCCGTATTGGGATTAATTCTAAGCACGAAGAATACAAGGCACTCAAGTAAGTTAAGCTAGATAAGTGAGTTGTTGATTTTAACTAGTACCCTAACAAGATTTAGCAATAAACAAAACCAAACAAACTAAACGAGATATAAACTCAAATGGTGAAAGCGAATCCAAGGATGGGGTAATTGGATATAGGCTATTCCAAGTCTAATTCATGATGCTCATACACAATCAAGGTTAATTTCCAAGGTTAAGATCCTAATCGCGACTAATCCTCTCTCAAGGCACTAATCACCTATGCTAATTACTAATCCAAGATCAAATTCTCATTTGTGGACTCTTAATTAGCAAGCATTAATTTCATTAATCAAGATCACCTAAATAATCCCTTAGACAACTAATCTCTTAGGCTAAGAAGGGTATTTCTCTTAGAAAGCTCTCTTAGGCATTTCATCGAACACCTTGTGGGTGGGAAATGCCTTGAGATCAAGTTTGTCTTTCTCAAGCACAATCAAGCATTAGACACACTCCCTAAGAGTAGGAAATTGATTATCTATCCCTAAGCATCACAAATCATCCATGGAAGTCACCTAATCCTAACCCATCCCTAGATTCTAGGAAACTACTCACTAATCATGATGGGTCTAACAAATCCTATGAAGAACATGTTAAATCCCATGATTAGATGATTAGATGATTAAGAAAGGAGATTGAGAATAGAATAGATTGATAGATTGAAAAGGAGAATCTCTTACAAAATACTTAGAACATTCAAAAAGAGGTTTTTAGCATAAAGAAGACATCCATAGAAAATTAGGTCTAAAACTATTTATAGTGAACAGTGTGCAAACCTGGTCGACCCGGAACAAACCGGGTTTCCCGGTTCAGTTGGGTCAAAATGGTCGAACTAGTGAATACCGAGCACCAACACCGATCCATGGACTCGGTATTGAGCCTGGGCTGGTGCATGCCGAGTGCCTATACCGATCTGTGGACTCGGTATTGGGGAGAAGTCTTCTTGCGGATTCTCGGCCATACCGATGTCACAGGTCGGTATGGGGGTCGGAGTTAAGCGCTTGTTGGTTCTGTCTTCGGTCCGTCTTCAATACCGAGTGTGATACCGAGCCATGGCGTCGGCGTGTTGCCCTGAAGATTTTGTGCCGATCACAATACCGAGTTGTGGAGTCGGTATGGGTGTGTGAGCCTTTCGCCGATTGACGACACCGAGCTGTGGGCTCGGTATGGCTGTGCGGTCTTCTACACTGAGTGCCAATACCGATCTGTGGAGTCGGTATGGCTGCCTTCTTAGCTTCTTGTCTGCTACACCGAGTGCCAATACCGATCTGTGGAGTCGGTATGGCTGTGTTCCTGATGATGTTGGTCTTATGTCCCAAGTCCCGAACCTCTTCCAAAGTACCTAGAAATCATTCCAAAGTATACAAAGACTCTATGGGACCTAATGCAACACCCTAAGTCCTAGTGAAGACCAAAATGCGGGACAAGACCGTGATTACGAATGCAAATGACATGAAATCCTAATAAATATGCATGCAAGAACATGCAAAATATGAAGATATCACCACCCTTCCCTCTGCGACATCCCTGCACCACCTCCACCTCGTCCTGCCTCCCAAGTCGCTCCTGGCGCAGCATGTAGGCCTCCTTGGCCTAGGATCAGCGAGAAGGCCATAATCCGCTTGAGAGATGATTACGAGGGCTCCGATAAGGAGATTACAGAGAGTCGGGCTTGCACGCACATGCCTATTTCAGAGGAGTGGGATGACTACGACTCGATCTTCTACAACGCCTGGCAGGAGGTTGATGTGCGCCCCACTCGATTTGTGGACACGCATACTATGAGACAGTTGGGCTTTGACAGAGAGCTTAATGGTTTGATCAGGAAGATTGGACTGGGAACGATGCCTACGCGGCAATATGACTTATACCCCGACTTAGTCTGCTAGTTCCTCGCGTCTGTCCGCTTCTACTACACTGGTGAGCCTCTAGTGACTGCACAGCAGGGTGTGCTGACGTTCCTGATTCGCGGTGTACGCTACAGGATTTCTTTCCAAGAGCTCTGCGACATATATGGGTTTACCAGAGATTTTTCGAGGTGCAAGCTTCCTCGCATGTTCTTGGATATTGAGGCATTCTGGTCTTATTTCGGGCACAGGGTCTACGACTGCAAGACCACCACACAGATGGATGTGCGCCATCCTGTCCTGCGCTATCTTGTTAGGATCTTGAGCAACACCTTGTTGTGCAAGATGGAGCCTAACAAGAGGAGGGCGACTGAGCTGATTGTGTTGTCCATTGGGATCGGGGACATCATTGATGATGAGGCGTACGAGTGGCCTGAGATGGACTTTGCGGTCAACTTAGGTGCTGTTTTTGCGCACCATTTGGAGTCGCTGAAGGTGAAGCCTTTTACCGGACGCGGAAAGTCTTCTAGGACTGCAGGTCGCCAGAAGACTAAGACGGTGGGCAGTCTCCTCACTCCCATCTTTCTGCACCTTGGGATCAATACTACTAGCTGCTCGATAGTGACATCCCGCAAGCTTATGGACCTAACGCACCTGGAGCACTTGCGTTGGCTGAAGCCTGATAGGCGTTGGGTTTTCAGCACTTCTATTGAGGACTATCTTTTTCAGCTCCCCAACACAGATCTCACAGACATTGGCGGTGATCCTGCTCAGCTACTCTTCGCCCCTGATACTGCTGATATGGAGCCTGCGCCAGTCACTCGACGTCGAGGGTCCGCTACCCGAGCCCGTCCGCCTGCTTCTGGCCCTGCTGGGGGTCGATCACACGCGCGCCACGCACCTGCTCCTACACCTACTCTTCCTACGCCACCTGCGATGGAGATGGACCCGTTCCAGCGCTACGTTGTCGAGAGTCTTCAAACCATTTGGAGTGCTATGTCTCGATGCAGCTGCATGGCGTCTCAGCGCTTCATTTCACCACGATCACCACATCAGGCTGGACCATCTGGCACCGCTGGCGATGACTCTGACGCCACTGAGGAGGATTAGTCCTCTGTTTATCTGGTTTCACGTCTGTTTTTCTTTTCCCTTTTCTGTTTCTTTTCGTTTGAACTTTTGTTATTTTGGGTCTTATGTTAGCATTTTTATCATTGTGTACTTTGTGGAACTTATGCTTCTATGATTTTTGTTGCTTTTGACTTGTGTTTGAGTGATCTAACAGTGCTAACCATAACACATTTGGATCGTTTGACACAATTTTTGGGCACAATTGTCGCTGTCAAGAGGAATTCTGTCGACCTACCACTGATATCGATCGATACCACTCTAGTGTCGGTCGACACTCATCACCATCTCGGGTAACCTCTTCGATTTTCACATTCCACTTGGTTCATTTGGTTTGTTTCACCAAACCCAGGCTTGATAACACTGGGGACAGTGTTGTTTAAGTCTGGGGGAGGTAGTCGCTGACATTGTGTTTGTTTTTCTTAGAGTCAGTCGTTTTTATTGAGTCAAAATTTGTTTTATTGAGTCAAAATTTTGTTGGAGATTATGATCTTGTTCTTGAATCTGCTGTTTTGATTTTGCTTCTGAGTGTCCACTGTTACAGAATCAGCTACATATCGACTAATGAAAAATTCAAAGGCTGACCAGTTAACTAGAAGACACACATGTTTCCAGCAGAGTTCTTTTAAAGCATGAGCCAAATTTTTGCACTTCATCGATGTGGTTAGTATTCACAGAGCTTGATTCCTCATTCATATCTAACAAAGAAACCCATGTGTTTTAAAGTAATAGTATCTCTCTCCCCTGTTATAAGTTAAGAAATAAGAGCATAAAAGATGAAATGATTTTCTTCTGAGTAGAGGGCTAGGAAAATTTCCAGCGATCCCATTATTCTACTTGGTGAGGGATGATCACACAGAGGATTGGAAGCGAGGCTAGGATTTTCCTATGATGCCATTATTCGCCTACACCCTTTGATACATTGAGAGGGAAGAACCTGGGATTCGGTGGCAAACACCATCAATACTCGCGTCTCATACCTTGATGTGTATGTGCGAATCTAAAAAAAAAATAAATAAAAAAAAAAAAAAAAAGGAGAAGAAAATTTGATAAGAAATAAGTCTGGGGAGAGAAAGTGATACAAAAAGTGTGAAATTGGGTGGTTCCTTGTCATGATATTGTATGGGAAAGAATCTAGAAGGTTCTTGGGATTAATCACATCGATGAAAGTGGCGATGAGGGGTTTAATTGAACGATGCTGCGAAATAATGTGTGTAGTCTAGGGAAGCTGCGAATGTCTACGGAGAAGTACATGGTGGTTAGATTTGGATCTGGTTAGGTGACATTTGGGTGTTTGGGAAAAGGGTCATTGCAGTCTTTCATGAACAGGTTAGTCTCCGTATTTTCAAACTTCTTTCTCTGGTTTAGTCTTCTATTTACTTGAGGGCAAGCAAAGGCTAAGTCTGGGGGAGTTGATATATCATGGTTTTTACCCCTTTTAAGCCATGATATAAGTCCGTTTTATAGAGTCTTTCTACTATTTTGTAGTCTTTTAGAGTCTTTTACAGATTTTAGCACGTTTGGAGCATAATTGGAGATATTGGAGCTTTTTGGAGCATTTTGGAGCAAAACAGAAGCTTGTGTAGCTGAGTACCCGATTTAGAATCTCAGTATCGATCGATACTACCCAGTATCGGTCGATACTCATTGCAGCAAGACAGAAGTCGCGACTCTTATGAAGAGTTGAAGAATTGCAAAATTGCCCAGAAGACTTTAATAATTGCAATAAGCCCCAAAACGTGTTTTAGGTTATTAATTAGGTTTTTGAGCCAGTTTTGTTGGCGACGCTTGATTAGACTTGATTTTGGATTCTGAGTTTTGTGAGAGAGCTTTCTGAGGGAGACAAGTCTGAGACTCTGTTCGTCGGAGAGAAGATTTCGAACCCTCTTGTTACTCTCCCTTTTTATTATTTATTTGAGTATTATTTCAGTCATGTTTATTGTCTCAATTATCATGTCTGAGTAGTTCTCTTGTTAGGTTCAGGGTTCTCATCAGGGTTTTTCCCTGAATGTTAGGTTAATTGAATAATTAGGATTCACCATCTAAATTAGTTCTTCGCCTAGGTTGTTCTCAAAGGTAATTCTAGACTGATCACCAAGAACTTAGATCTTAGCATAATTGGTTAGGCACGAGAGTGCGATTAATTACCTGACAGAACCTAGAGTGAGCAAAATAACTATTCGCAAAGAGATTTGGTTTAGTTGTTTTGTGAACAAATCAAACTTGAACTAAAAGCTGGTTTAGACTTTAGGATTCGCAACGAGATTTGGAATTTTAGGATTTAGACTTAGATAGTTTTCGCAACGAGAGTTGGTTAGCTATACTTTAGTGATTTGAGTTCAAGAACCGCGCTAAATCTGAATCCTGTTAGCTAGTTTATCTACATTCATTGAATTCCTGAGAAATACCATGAGCCTATCTTTCTTCCAATCGACTTACAACACGTTTAATTTATGTATTGCTTTCATTTAGATCTGTTGATTTAGCTTAATTCAAATCTACATAATTTATTGTGTGAATTCTGAAGTTCTTTTGTTCGACCCCTACTTATACTACAACACTGCTTTAGTACTTTTTAGGGTATTAATTTGACCATATCAGGAAGCGAGGGCTAGGAAAAGTTCCCGCGATCCCATTATTCGCCTACATCTTTGATTTTAGAAAGGGGATGAACCGGGGATTCAGTGGCAAACACCATCAATACTCGTGTCTCGTGCACCTTGATAAAAAAATATATACCCAAAGAAAAAAAAATAAGAAAAGAATAAGTCTGGGGGAGGGAAAAGGTACCAAAGGTTGTGTTGTTGTCTTGTCACGATATCGAAAGGAAAAGAGTCTATAAGGTTCTTGGCACTATGATCTTTGATGAGACCCAGCAGTGATAGCTTTGGATTATTCTGTGAAATAATGAGTTGAATCTGGGAGGCCGTGAATGCTTGCAGAGAAGTACATGGTGGTTCGATCTGTGCTGGTTTGGCAATACATGGAACACTAAGGTAATGTTCATTGCAGAATTCTAAGGAAATGTGAGTCTCCGTGTTTTCAACCCTTTTCATCTTGCTTAGTTTTCTATTTCCTTGAGGACATGCAAAAGGTTAAGTCTGGGGGAATTGATATACTTGGTTTTTACCGTTTTCTACTATATGTTTTAGTGTTTCTTTTTTGTTTTATCGAGTCAAAGTCCGTTTTACAGTCTTTTAATCCTTTATTTAGATATCTCAGGTAAAAAGGGCGTCTAAGGAGGAAATTGGAGTTAAAGGGGCAAAAATGCACGAAACCGTGAAGAAAGGAGCGGAATCGACCGATGCAACTCCACCAGAAATTTTCCAATCGACCAATGCAAGGAGTGCATCGATCGATGCAACATGACAGAGAAACAGCCGTCAACCGATGCAAGGAGGTGCATCGGTCGCTGCAGGCCGACGAGAAGAAAAAGGAAATTTCTGATTTTTCCTATTTTGCTCTGGAAACTCCCTATTTTGACCTAATTCGACCTAGACCTATAAATACTCTATTTTGACCCTCTTTGACGGCACCGCTTGATACCACAACTTTTACAAACACTTTTTATTGCACTATTCTATTGAGACTTTTGGAGATTATTGTAAGCTTTGGAGAAGAACCTTTGTATTTATTGAGAAGATTTCTAAACTATTTCTCTCTTAATCTATACTATGTCTTCTTCATCTCTTTGCTTGTTCTCTGTTTCCATGTCTGCGTAGTTCATTAGTTAGGTTTAGGGTTTCGAGGGGATCCATGAATCATTGAATTAGACACAAATAGGGATTTATCTTTTGAGGTTTTCACTTATTGTTATGTTTATTGCTTAGGCTTGAGATTACTGCTAGGTCTATGAACTAGGGCTTAATCTGAGAGCGCGGAAGTGTATTGGGTTGCTAGAAAGAACATAAGCGAGCGAATTGTCTAGTAGCGCGGAAGTGTATTAGGTTGATTCGTGAACATATTGAACCTGTTCGTTAAGGCTAATCTAGAATTCTATAAGCGCGGAAGTGTATTAGGATACTAGGTTTAGTAACCATGAGCACGGAAGTGGATTGGTTGATATTTAGGTTTGAGTTTGAAACTTGCGTTTAATTGCTCCCTAAATAGGTGTCTGATTTATGATCTCTGGATTCCTGAGAATAAACCCTTGACCTAACGCTTTTCTTTTATTGAATTTACATCGTTTTAATTGCATTCGTTACTTAATCAAAACCAACCATATTTCTGTCTTAGCTTAATTTCATAATTGTGAGGATTGTAGTGTACCTTTGGTCTCTGTGGATTCGATCCTAAAGTGCTGCATTGACAACCGTTATGATTGCGGTAGTGTAAACTTTAGTATTAATTGACTGAGTGAAAACACTTAAATCACCCGCCTTCCCTCTCCATCATTTCACACCGACCCGTCCATCCGGTGTAAGCATCCGGTGCTCCCTCGCCTCTCCCTTGAAGAAGCTTTCTACACCGAACCGTCCATCCGGTGCTTAACCCAGAAAGCCTATCATGACCCATTTCAATCGGGTTGGTACCCGGTTTGTCCCGGGTCGACCCAGTTCGCCCACCTTGATTTAAGCTTTTTCACTCAGTCAATTAATACTTAAGTTCACACGACCGCAATCATAACGGTTGTCAATGCAATATTTTAGGATCGAATCCACAGAGACCAAAGGTACACTACAATTCTCACAATTACGAAATTAAGTTAAGACAGAAATATGGTTGGTTTTGATTAGATAACGAATGCAATTTAAACGATGTAAATTCAATAAAGGAAAAGCGTTAGGTCAAAGGTTTATTCTCAGGAATCCAAAGATCATGAATTAGACAACTATTCAGGGAACAATTAAACACAAGTTTCGAATTCAAACCTAAATATTAACCAATCCACTTCCGTGCTCATGGTTTCTAAACCTAGCATCCTAATACACTTACGTGCTCATAGAATTCTAGATCAGCCTTAACGAGCAGGTTCAATATGTTCACAAATCAACCTAATACACTTCTGCGCTATTACACAATTCGCTCGCTTATGTTCTTTCTAGCAACCTAATACACTTCCGCGCTCTCAGATTAAGACCTAGTTCATAGACCTAGCGTCAGCTCAAGCCTAAGCAATAAACACAACAATAAGCGAAAACCTCAAAAGATAAATCTCTATCTGTGTCTAATTCAATGATTCGTGGATACCCTTGAAATCCTAAACCTAACTAATGAACTACTCAGACATGGAAACGGAGAACAAGCAAAGGGATGAAGAAGACATAATATAGATTAAGAGAGAAAGGGTTTAGAAATCTTCTCAATGGATACAAAGGTTCTTCTCCAAAGCTTACAATGATCTCCAAAAGTCTCAAAAGAATAAAGCAATAAAAAGTGTCTGTAAAAGTTGTGGTATCAAGCCGTGCTGTCAAAGAGGCTAAAAAGAGGTTTATGTCAAATTAGGTCAAAATAGGGAGTTTCCAGAGCAAAATAAGAAAATCAGAAATTTCCTTTTTATTCTCGTCGGCCTGCATCGACTGATGCACTCCTTGCATCGGTCGATTGGAAAATCTCTGGTGGAGTTGCATCAGTCGATGCACTCCTTGCATTGACCGATTCTGCTCCTTTCTTCACGGTTTCGTGCGTTTTTGCTCCCGTAACTCCAATTTCCTCCTTGGACGTCCTTTTTACCTGAGATATCAAAATAAATGACTAAAAGATTCTAAAACGGACTTTGACTCGATAAAACGATTAAAAGAAACACCAAAACATACGATAGAAAACGGTAAAAACCAAGTATATCTTACCTTCCTTTAAATAGTCCAAAAAACTAATTTTCATGATCTAAGCTTTATTTTCTCTCTTTCTCTTGGCACAAAAACGTGGTCTTTGGTTTCTTAGAGGATTTTGGATGATTTTGTATGATTGATCTTGAATTTAACTGCAAGTTTAAGTTTAATCTTCTTAATCTTTCATCTTTCTATTTATTAATCATGGAATCCATCATCTTTCTCATGGGATTTGTTTGGTTCATGAAGATTAGTGAGTAGAACCTTCTTGGATCATTTGGGCTTGGTAGATTAGGGGGTTTCTTGGTTAATTCTTGATGTCTAGGTCTTAATTATATTATTTCCTCTCTTATTTGATGGTTTTAATGCTAGATTAGGCTTGAGAAAGTTGATCTAGAACTAAGGGCATTTCATGCACACAAGGTGTTTGATGAAATGCCCCAATGAATTAAATAAGAGGATTTTCATACTTAGCTTATGAGAGTGATTGTCTAAGGTGATTATTAAGATATTACATTAATCTTGATTAGTGTTCTAAGCTTAAGGAAATGTACTTGTATTAGTAAATGGACATCATTGATTAGCTTAGATTCCCCCAAGTCAATTGCCTTGCCCAAAGATCCTCTTTTAATCATTGTTAATCTCGTTTAGTGCTTGTCTTTTGTTTATTTGCTTTCCATTACATTAGGTTGCTACATTAAAACCCAAATCTCTTTGGTTTGTTTAGCTTAAGCGATTTCTTGCATTCTTAGTGTGTTGTTCTTGTGCCTCTCTTGGATTGATCCCCAAATACTACAATGATGGAGTGTTTGGGTAATTGATTTGGATACACACAATTATCCTTCATCAATTTGGCGCCGTTGCCGGGGAGGCAATAGCAATAACCATTAGGATTTGGATTTTGCTTGAGACTAAGCTTTTATTTTCACTATGTTAATGTATATAACTAAGAGTATGCATCTCGTTGAGATGATGAATATTCTCTTATTTATCATTACTAACTTGTCTTCCTTAGTTCTTTTGTGCTTTCAAAGGTACCAAAATCACAAGAAGAGAACTGGGAAGACAAGATCAATTGAAGTGTTTGAGGTTCCTAATTACAAAGACGTTCTTGAAGATCTACAACCTCAAGAGGTGGACGACCAAAGAAGCATTTCTCAAGCTCCAAAACCTCAAGAAATAACACGTCCTCAAGAGTTGGCATAAAATCCGACCCAAGCTCCAAAGGACGAGCCAACGGTTGGAAGCTTTGACACTCCTTGTTGTCGTGAATTGAGGTATTGATATGCTCAAATATAATACCCTAAAAGTACTAAAGCAGTAGTTGCAGTAAATTAGGGGTCGAACCACAAAGACTCAAGATATAACTCAATAGATTACAAGATTTGAATAAAGCTAAGTCAATCAATTTAACAGAAAGCAATGAATGAAATTAGAAAAGTTGTAATTCAATAGGTTCAGGGTGTTTCTCAGGAAATCAGAGAATGCAGACAAAACAATAAATCATGATTCAAATTTAGCACGGTTCTTCAACTCAAAACACTAAGCTATAATTAACCAACTTTCGTCGCGAGAATTATTTAAGTCTAAATCCTAGAATTCCAAATTTCTTTGCAAATCCTAAAGATTAAACCAACTTTAAGTCTAAGCACGAGTCGCGACTTTAAATAAAGATTTGAAGAACTTCCCACCGATGGATTGAGCTAAAATTTGGACACAAGACAGATATTTGGATTAACTTTCATTTGGAAGTGGTTTGAGGTCATTCCAACGGTGCGATCAAAAGTTATGCCAGTTTTCGTGAAGACAGTCCAGTCTGGCGAGCAGTGACTAGTGTCGGTCGATACTAACTACAGGAAAACAGGAAACTCGGCTTTTTACAAGTCTGGAGAGTTTGCACTTTGGTCCAGAAGTCTTTAATAATTACAAGAAGCCCCAAAACGTGTTTTAGCATTATAATTAGGTTTTTCAGCCACTTTTGTTGGCTAAGCTGGATTTTACTTTGGTTTTGGAGAGATTTCTGAGAGAGACAAATCTGAACCTCTTGTTTTACTCTTCTATCTTATTTTATTTGATGATCTATTCAATCATGTTGTTGTTTTCAATCACCATGTCTGAGTAGATTCCTTGTTAGGTTCAGGGTTCTCATAAGGGTTTTCTCTGAATGTTAGGTTGAATTGATTGATTAGGATTCACCATCTGAATTAAGTTCTTCGCCTTAGGTTGTTCCCATAGCTAATTCTAGGTTGACGAATCTAGAACTTAGATCTTAGGATAATTGGTTAGGCACGAGAGTGCGATTAATTACCTGACAGAACCTAGGTGAGCAAAATAACTATTCGCAAAGAGATTTGGTTTAGTTGTTTTGTGAACAAATCAAACCTGAAATAAAAGCTGGTTTAGACTTTAGGATTCGCAAAGAGATTTGGAATTCTAGGATTTAGACTTAGATAGTTTTCGCAACGAGAGTTGGTTAGCTATACTTTAGTGATTTGAGTTCAAGAACCGCGCTAAATCTGAATCCTGTTAGTTAGTTTATCTACATTCATTGAATTCCTGAGAAATACCCTGAGCCTATCTTCTTTCCCATTGATTCACAACTTATTTACTTTACGCACTGCTTTAATTTACATCTTTCTGGTTTAGCTTGATTCTAATCTACATAATCTATTGTGTGAATTCTGGAGTTCTTGTGTTCGACCCCTAACTATACTACGACAACTGCTTTAGTACTTTTAGGGTATTAATTTGAGCATATCAAATTTGGCGCCGTTGCCGGGGACTCAATTTCGCCATTAGATTTCAGTGAAGAATTTCGTCTAAATCGTCGAGTATCGATCGATACCCCTTGGTATCGGTCGACACCTGACACGTTTTTTTTTAGTTACTTACGTTCTTGATCTTTTGTGTTTCAGGTGTATGCCTACTCGAGAAACCAGGAGAAACAAGAACACTCAGCTAGTTGATTTGTCAAACGAGCAGCTAGCACAGTTGGAACGCACACTTAGAAAAGCAAAGAAGCCAGTAACGATGAACAACGATCCAGTGGTTTTGATTCAGGATGAAGCTGGTGCTTTCAGAGACCGAGGGGGTCACTTGTGCAATGAGAGAGGGCAGAGACTCGATGGAGAAGGAAACGCTATTGCCCCTCCAGCTGCAGTGAATGCTGCGAACGCTGCGATTGAGCGTGGTAGAACAATTGGTGAATGCAACAGACCTGATCAGTTCTACGCAAATCGATCAGCAATTCGTCCTCCTGCCTTTCAGAGGAATGATTTCGAGCTAAAGCCTGCGTACTACACTCTTGTGGGTCAACACACTTTCCATGGTCTTTCTCATGAGCATCCCATGGATCATATCGAGAAGTTCGAGGATTTGGTCTCTAGCATCAAATGCAATGGAGTGTCCTACGACTACTTGTTCTGTAAGCTTTTCCCATACTCTCTTGGTGGGGATGCTTCTTATTGGCTCAAGCAACTACCAGCTGGGTCATTGACTACGTGGGATCAGACCAAGACTGCTTTCCTGAATAACTTCTATGACGATGCTAGATCAGAGGAGTTTAGGAACAAGATTTCCCAGTTTTCTCAGGGAACGACAGAGGCTTTCAAGGCTGCCTGGGGAAGATTCAGATCGTATCAGAGGGATTGTCCACATCATGGGTACACTATGGTTCAGCTACTGAGTTTCTTTTTCAGAGGGATTGATTGGAGATATCAGATGGCTTTGGACTCTGCGAGCAATGGTAACTTCTTTACCAAATATCCTGATGATGCTTACCAGCTGATTGAGAATTTTGCGTCGAGCAATAGCACAAAGAGTGCTGACATGGAGCGTAAGAAGCTAGCTAGTGGTATAGAGGGTTCACAGATTGCTGAGGTGCATGCGAAGCTGAATTCGGTGCACAATTTGTTGATGAGCAAGCAGCAGAAGGCTGTTCACTTTGCTGATAATGTCGAGGTTTTCAAGGAGGATGAGGTAGAGGATATTAACTACGTTGGTGGTTCTGGTTTTCAAGGTCAGAGGAATCACTACAACAACAACTTTCAGCAAGGAGGATTCAAATCTGAGGGTAATCAAGGTGGTCCTGGGTCGAATCAGTTTAGCCAGAAACCTTTCCAGAGCAGTGGTTACACAAGGAACTATGGGAGTTCATCTTATCAGCAGGTACCTGCTAAGACTCATGAGAGTAAGATCGAGGATATGCTTGAACAGCTGGTTCAAGGGCAAGAGAAGATGACGGTGAGCTTTAATGGGAAGTTGGATGCTCTGTATACCGATCTGAATGGAAAAATCGAAGCTCTTAGAATTCATCAGAATATGCTGGACACTCAGGTAGCTCAGACTGCAGCAGCTGTCAAGGGAAAGATGGTTCATGCACATAATGAACACGTCAATGCAATTATCTCGAGAAGTGCTGAAGAGGTCGATCCAGGAGTGAAAATGGGCTCAACTGCAAAGAATCTCGTCGATCTTGCTGAAGATGACGACGATAAGGCTCCCGAAATCGCCCCAGTATCGATCGATACCACCCAGCATCGGTCGATACCCGTCCAAGGATCTGCCAAGGACGTTTTGAAGCAACAAGCATCGCTCGACACCACTACCTGTGTCGATCGACACCAAGCTGAAGATGACGATTGGGATTCTGACAATCCCCCTGTATCGACCGACACCAGCGAGTGTCGATCGATACCCGCCCAGACACATGCTCGAGTCATTTCAAACCCACCAGTATCGATCGACACCACCACTAGTGTCGATCGACACCCCTCGCAGACTGATCCAGAAATTGAGAAAACACCCAAGATTGTCGAGGAAAGGGTTTACAAGCCTAGGGTGCCATATCCTATACCACCTAGACATCTCATGAAACCCATAACTGCGGAGAAGTTGCTCGCTTTTGAGAAGATGGTCAGGAGGATTCCTAGCAATATATCTTTTGAAGAAGCTCTTGAAAACCGTCCTTTGGAGTGTTACTTCCACAACTGCAGAGAAACTAAGGAAGAGATCAAGGCACTCTTCATCAAGGCCAGAAGTACACCACCCCCACCTAAGCGGCTGACTAAGAGGGAAGACCCAGGAAAATTTTCAGTTCCATGCTCCATCTCTGGAGTCAAGTTCAAGGAATCCCTTGTTGACTCAGGGTCTAGTGTCAACCTCATGTCAAGGGAGAATGCGGAGAAATTGAAAGCTGATATGGGATCTCCCAAGACACTTCTCACATACGCAAACTCTACCAGCTCACTTCCCTATGCTACGATCCTCGATTTGCCAGTCGAAGTAGGAGACTGTCTGGTTCCTACTGATTTTCAGGTTGTAGAGATGAGCGAAGGATCTAAGGTCCCTTTGATTTTGGGAAGACCGTTTATGGCTACTGCTGGCGCGATCATGGACACACCGAACAAGAGAATCTCTTTCTCTTACATTGACGACAAGGTCTACTATGACGCCATCCCTTCTAGAAGAACACCCAGACATGTCTCATGCATCACCACTGCTGCCGGCGAGACGCTGATGATCGATCTGCTGGATGAGCCTTGCGATGAGCCAAAGGTCGCGACCGTTTCGGATGAACCTCCCTGCATCACCAAGAAGGTTGCCAAGAAGGCTAAAGCAACAATGAAGAAAGCGAAGAGCAAGAAAGTCGACAGTGCTGCCCAAGTCACTTTGATCCCCCTGAAGTGTGATGGAGACTCGATCGAGTACAAGGTGAAGCACAAAGGAGCCTCGAGACCATTCGCCAAGGCTAGAGTTCTTCTTACTCCAGAGCTGAAAGAGAAAGGAAATGAGGTTATAGAGAGCATGCTGAGCAGAACTCTGAATCTGGAGGTGTCTACCTGTGGAGCTTACATGGGAGTGAGTTCTCAACCTCGCTCCAACTAATCACCTGAGCCAAAGTCAAGCTAATGACTAAAAACAAGCGCTTGGTGGGAGGCAACCCACTGGTAAGTTATACATACGTTTTTCTATTATTTTTGGTTTTTATTTTTGGTTTTGTGTCTTGTGTTTCACATGCAGCAGATTCAGAAGAGGAGTATCGATCGACACCCACACGGTATCGATCGACACCATCCACACGCAAAAGGAGCTGGGTATTTCTCAAGGGACCGTGAGCAACATATCGATCGATGTCGAATTAGCATCGACCAATTTTCCCTTGTATCGATCGATACCACCATGGTATCGGTCGATACCCGCCACCCAGGTAAGCCTCCTTCGATTTTCATCCATCCACTCAACTCTTTTGATTTCTTTTACCAACTCTAGGCTAGATAACACTGGGGACAGTGTTGTTTAAGTCTGGGGGAGGTAGTCGCTGACATTGTGTTTGTTTTTCTTAGAGTCAGTCGTTTTTGTGTCAAATTTGTTTTATTGAGTCAAAATTTGTTGGAGATTATGATCGTGTTCTTGAATCTATTGTTCTGACTTTGCTTCTGAGTGTCCACTGTTACAGAATCAGTTACAGATCGACTAATGAAAAATCCAAAGGCTGACCAGTTAACTAGAAGACACACATGTTTCCAGCAGAGTTCTTTTAAAGCCTGAGCCAAATTTCTGCACTTCATCGACGTGTTTAGTATTCATAGAGCTTGATTCCTCATTCATATCTGACAAAGGAACCCATGTGTTTAAGGTAATGGTATCTCTCTCCCCTATCATAAGTTAATAAATAAGAGCATAAAAGAGGAAATGATTTTCTTCTGAGTAGAGGGTTAGGAATGTTTCCAGCGATCCCATTATTCTACTTGGTGAGGAATGATCACACAAAGGATGGAAGCGAGGCTAGGATTTTCCTATGATGCCATTATTCGCCTACACCCTTTGATACATTGAGAGGGAAGAACCGGGGATTCGGTGGCAAACACCATCAATACTCGCGTCTCATACCTTGATATGTATATGCGAACCAAAAAGAAGAAAAAAAAAAAGAACAAAACAAGAAATAAGTCTGGGGGAGAGAAAGTGATACAAAAAGTGTGAAATTTGGATGGTTCCTCGTCATGATATTGTATGGGAAAGAATCTAGAAGGTTCTTGGTGTTAACCACAGCGATGAAACTGGCGATGAAGGGTTTAATTGAACGATGTTGTGAGATAATGTGTGTAGTCTGGGGAAGCTGCGAATGTCTACGGAGAAGTACATGGTGGTTAGATTTGGATCTGGTTAGGTGACCTTTGGGTGCTTGGGAAAAGGGTCATTGCAATGCTTTATGAACAGGTGAGTCTCCGTGTTTTCAAACCTCTCTCTCCGGTTTAGTCTTCTATTTGCTTGAGGGCAAGCAAAGGCTAAGTCTGGGGGCGTGATATATCATGGTTTTAACCCCTTTTAAGCCATGATATAGGTCCATTTTATAGAGTCTTTCTACTATTTTGTAGTGTTTTAGAGTCTTTTACAGGTTTTAGCACGTTTGGAGCATAATTGGAGATATTGGAGCTTTCTGGAGCATTTTGGAGCATTTTGGAGCATTTTGGAGCAAAACAGAAGTTCGTGTAGCTGAGTACCCGATTTGAAGCCTCAGTATCGATCGACACTACCTTAGTATCGGTCGATACTCACTGAAGCACGAGTCGCGACTTTAAATGAAGATTTGAAGAACTTCCCACCGATGGATTGAGCTCAAATTTGGACACAAGACAAATATTTGGATTAGCTTTCATTTGGAAGTGGTTTGAGGTCATTCCAACGGTGCGATCAAAAGTTATGCCAGTTTTCGTGAAGACAGTCCAGTCTGGCGAGCAGTGACTAGTGTCGGTCGATACTACCTTAGTGTCGGTCGATACTAACTACAGGAAAACAGGAAACTCGGCTTTTTACAAGTCTGGAGAGTTTGCACTTTGGTCCAGAAGTCTTTAATAATTACAAGAAGCCCCAAAACGTGTTTTAGCATTATAATTAGGTTTTTCAGCAACTTTTGTTGGCTAAGCTTGATTTTACTTATGTTCTACTTTGGTTTTTGGAGAGACAACTCTGAACTCCTATTTTCTTATTTGATTTCTTTGATGATCTATTCAATCATGTTTATTGTTTCAATCTCCATGTCTGAGTAGATCCCTTGTTAGGTTCAGGGTTCTCATAAGGGTTTTCTCTGAATGTTAGGTTAATTGATTGATTAGGATTCACCATCTGAATTAGTTCTTCGCCTTAGGTTGTTCCCATAGCTAATTCTAGGTTGACGAATCTGGAACTTAGATCTTAGGATAATTGATTAGGCACGAGAGTGCGATTAATTACCTGACAGAACCTAGAGTGAGCAAAATAACTATTCGCAAAGAGATTTGATTTAGTTGTTTTGTGAACAAATCTAACTTGGAATAAAAGCTGGTTTAGACTTTAGGATTCGCAAAGAGATTTGGAATTCTAGGATTTAGACTTAGATAGTTTTCGCAACGAGAGTTGGTTAGCTATACTTTAGTGATTTGAGTTCAAGAACTGCGCTAAATCTGAATCATGTTAGTTAGTTTATCTACATTCATTGAATTCCTGAGAAATACCCTGAGCCTATCTTCTTTCCTATTAATTCACAACTCATTTTAATTTACGCATTGCTTTTAATTACATCTTTTTGGTTTAGCTTAATTCTGATCTACATAATCTATTGTGCGATATCTGGAGTTCTTGTGTTCGACCCCTACTTATACTACAACAACTGTTTTAGTACTTTTAGGGTATTAATTTGAGCATATCACTAGCTTGGAGAAGTCCTTGATGAATCGGCGATAAAACCCAGCATGACCAAGGAAAATTCGAATGTCCTTCACAGATTTCGGTGGTTGTAGGCTTGTCATGACATGAATCTTAGCTTTGTCAACCTCGATCCCAGCCTTAGAAACCTTGTGCCCAAGAACGATGCCCTCCTGAACCATTAAGTGACTTTTCCCAATTAAGGACCAAGTGTTTGTCCTCGTATCTCTGTAGCACCTTGCACAAGTTATCTAGAGAGTTCTTGAATGACGATCCATAAACTGAAAAATCATCCATGAACACCTCCATAAACTCCTCAATTATGTCCGTGAAGATAGACATCATACACCTCTGAAACGTCGCTAGAGCGTTACATAATCCAAATGGCATTCGGCTGTAGGCGAATGTGCCATAAGGACTTGTAAATGTTGTCTTTCCCTGATCCTATGGATGTATAGGAATCTGGAAAAAACCTTAGTACCCATCGAGAAAACAGTAGTATGGGTGACTCGCTAGTCTCTCCAACATCTGGTCAATGAATGGCAATGGGAAGTGATCTTTCCTTGTGGCCGCATTCAACTTCCTGTAGTCAATACACATCCGATGACCAGTGATCGTCCTTGTAGAGATCAACTCATCCTTCTCGTTCTTCACCACGGTTATCCCTCCTTTCTTAGGCACAACGTGAACTGGGCTGACCCAAGAACTGTCTGAGATGGCATAGATGATCCCTGCTTCTAACAGCTTTATCACCTCCTTCCTGACCACTTCCTTCATGTTCGGATTCAGCCTCCTCTATTGCTCAATTGAAGACTTTGACTCGTCCTCAAGGTGAATGCTGTGCATGCATAGATGTGGGGAGATACATGAAATGTCATCAAGAGAATAGCCGAGAGCTTTGCGATACTTGCTCAGTTTCCTCAGCAGTAAGGTAATCTCTGCGTTGTTTAAGGAAGCATTAACGATCACAGGGTATGTGAAATTAGGACCAAGAAAAACATACCTCAATTCAGCCGAGAGCGGTTTAAGTTCGACCTTAGGAGCCTGCTGCTCACTCCAATCACCAAGCACATCAGCTTTCTTAGGAGTTTCGGTCAACTCCTTTATCGCGCACGCCTGATATCGATCGACACTACCATGGGTATCGGTCGATACTGCAGCTGTTGCGTCGAGCAACTTGGCGTATCCAGTAGTAGCATCACTTAGAAACTCCTCTGAATCAGTGGAACACACCAATGCTCTCTCCAGTGGATCCTCAAGGTGCATTTCTATAAAGTACTCTTCAGCTATGTCGCTGAAGATATCGACAAAGAACGTCTGCCCTTCGATGGTTGGTCTCTTCATCATCTTCTCCATGTTAAAAGTCATGACCAAATCACCGATGTTAAGAGCTATCTTCCCATTCCTGCAATCGATCAGAGCTTCAGCTGTTGCTAAGAATGGCTTTCCAAGAATAAGTGGATCCCTTGGCTCTGCGTCGTATTCCAGGACATTGAAATCAGTCGGGATTAAGCAGTTTCCGATCTTTATTGGAACATCTTCGAGCAATCTTTCGGGAAGTCGAACTGAGCGATCAGCAAGTATCAGAGAAATCCTGGTGGAAATTAAATCTGTCATTCCCATTCGCTTAGCAAACGAGTATGGCATAAGGTTCACACTCGAGCCAAGATCGCAGAGAGAACGTTCGAATCTCTCTGTGAAAATCGTACAGTCCAACACAGAACTCCCTAGGTCTGGTAGCTTCTCTGGAATCTTGTTAAGCAGGATCGCACTGCACTCATGAGTAATCATCATCACTCCGTCTTCAAGGTTCACATTGCTCGATACCATCCGCTTGACATATCTCCTGAAGGCTGGTGAAGTCTCGATAGCATCGACAAAAGAAAGCTCAAGAATTAACTTGTCTAGCATTGCCTTGCATCTGGAGTCTTCCACTTCCTTTTTGGTCTTCCTAGGAGGTCGAGGGAAAGGTATCTTGGACACGTAGACTCTTCATGTACTCAACTCGGGCTGTTTCTCGACTTCAGGGTCAGTGTCGATCGATACAGGGTGGGTATCGATCGACACACGAGGGCTTGAGATGTCCCGTGAAAGTATATGCACTGGTGTCGATCGACACTGGCTGGTGTCGGTCGATGCTTGTTGTTTCGAAACGTCTTTGGCAGATCCTTTGACAGGTATCGACCGATGCTGGCTGGTATCGATCGATACTGGGGCAATTTCGGAAGCCTCATCGTCGTCATCTTCAGCAAGAATGACGAAATTCTCTGGAGTAGAGGTCTTCTTCACTCCTGTACTGACCTCTTTTCCACTTCTCAAGGTGATAGCATGAACATGTTCTCTTGGATTCACTGTTTTCCCTGGAAGAAAACCATCATGTCTCTTCACAGCATCCGCGGTCTGAGCGACCTGAGTTTCCAGCCTCTTCTGATGAATGCTAAGAGCTTCAATCTTTCCATTTAGGTCTGTGTACATAGCATCCATCTTCCCATTGAAGTCCACTGTCATCTTCTGCTGTCCCCCGAGAATATGTTCGAGCATAGACTCAACCTTGCTCTCCTGAGTCTTGGGCGGTGGAGATTGATAGAACGAACTCCCGTAGGCACGCGTGTAATCGCTGCTCTGCATTGGTTTCTGGGCAAAGGAGTTTGCTCCAAAACCCGAGGGCTTGAAATCAGACTTGAATCCTCCTCGCTGAGCATTGTTGATGAAGCCTCGATTGTTGTTGTATTGATACCGCTGATTTTGGAAACCAGCACCTCCAATGTAATTAACATCCTCTGCTTCCTTCTCATCAACATTCTCGACCTCATCAGCAAAGTGAACAGCCTTCTACTGCTTGCCCATCAACAAATTATGAACCGAATCCAGTTTCGCATGCACCTCAGCAATCTGCGACCCATCAATGCTCCCATTCAGCCACTTCCGCTCAAAATCTGCATTCTTGGTGCTATTGCTAGACGCCAAGTTCTCAATCAGCACATAAGCATCTTCGGGATATCTCGTATTGAAATTCCCATTGCTCGCAGCATCTAGAGCCATCTGATACCTCCAATCGATTCCTCTGAAGAAAATACCCAGCAACTGAACCTGAGTAAACCCGTGATGCGGGCAATCTCTCTGATATGATATGAACCTCGCCCAAGCGGCTTTAAAAGCCTCTGTCGCTCCCTGAGAGAATTGGGAGATCTTGTTCCTCAGCTCCTCGGATCTCGCATCATCATAGCAGTTGTTCAGAAACGCTTTCTTTGTCTCTACCCAAGTAGTTAGCGATCATGGAGGCAACTGCTTCAGCCAGTAAGCTGCATCCCCTCCAAGAGAGTATGGGAAAAGCTTACAGAAAAGGAACTCATTGGGCACTCCATTGTACTTGATGCTAGTGACCAAATCCTCAAACCTCTCGATGTGATCCATGGGATGTTCATGAGAAAGACCATGAAAAGGGTGCTGGCCCACAAGTGTGTAGTATGGGGAATACAAATCGCAGACCGATTGGCATAGAACTGATCGGGTCTGTTGTACTCTCCAAGCGTCCTAGCACGATTAACCACAGCATTCCCATGATTCACCTCGTTGTTGCGTGCAGCCCGCGCGGCAATCTCATCGACAGCTACTAGAGGGATTATGATGTTTCCCTCACCATCAAGTCACTGTCCAGCCTCATTGCGCAAATTACCATCCTGGTCCCTCAAGGCTCCAGCCTCATCACAATTCAACACAACTTGATTGTTCATCTCTGCTTGTTTTTTCTGCTTCCTGATCGTGCGCTCTAAGTCAGCTAGCTCCTTGTTGGACAGATTAGTCAACTGTATGCTCTTGTTTTTCCTGGTTTCGCGAGTAGACATACACCTGAAACACAAAAGTCAAGAAACGTAAGTAACAAAAATAGAAAAAAAGGTAAACTAAAACGGCGATTATCGACCGATACTACACGAGTATCGATCGATACCGTCGGACTTAGTCGAAATTCTCAGCTAAAATCTAATGATGAAATTAGAGTCCCCGGCAACGGCGCCAAAGTTTGATATGCTCAAATATAATACCATAAAAGTACTGAAGCAGTAGTTGCAGTAAATTAGGGGTCGAACCACAAAGACTCAAGATATCACTCAATAGATTACAAGATTTGAATTAAGCTAAGTCAATCAATTTAATAAAAAGCAATGAACGAAATTAGAAAAGTTGTAATTCAATGGAGGAAAAATAGGTTCAGGGTGTTTCTCAGGAAATCAGAGAATGCAGACAAAACAATAAATCATGATTCAAGAACTCAAAACACTAAGCTATAATTAACCAACTTTCGTCGCGAGAATTATCTAAGTCTAAATCCTAGAATTCCAAATTTCTTTGCAAATCCAAAAGATTAAACCAGCTTTAAGTCTAAGTTTGATTTGTTCACAAAATAACTAAACCAAAATTTCTTTCCAAATAGTTATTTTGCTCACCCTAGGTTTTGTCAGGTTTCCAATCACACTTTCGTGTCGAATTGATTAACCTAAGATCTAAGTTCTAGGTGATCAAGTTAGAATTAGCATTAAGAACAACCTACGGTGAAGAACTTAATTGATTATGAATCCTAATAAATCGATCTATCTAACATACAGAGAAAACCTTATGAGAACTCTAAACCTATAAGAAAATTACTCAGACATGGAGATTAAAGAAAGCAACATGACTGAATAATACTTCAATAGATAAAATAAGAATAGAGTAAAACAAGGGTTCGAAATCTTCTCTCTGACGAACAAAGTTCAGACTTGACTCCCTCAAGAGCTCTCTCAACAAAAACCAGAATAGAATAAAGCGTAGCCAACAAAAGTAGTTGAAAAACCTAATTATAATGTTAAAACACGTTTTGGGGCTTCTTGTAATTATTAAAGACTTCTGGACCAAGGAACAGTTTCTTCAAACTTCAGAAAAGTCGCGTTTCCTTTTTCATGGACAACAGTATCGACCGATACCATAAGTGGTATCGATCGATACGCGGTCAATGAGTCACGTTCCTTCCTTCATGGTGTCAGTATCGATCGACACCAGGTGGTGTCGGTCGATACAAGGGTTTCAAATCGTTTTTCTGAGCTACATGATCTCTGCTTTGCTCCAAAAAGCTACAGAATGCTTCAAAATCTCCAATTATGCTCCAAACGTGCCTAAAACCTGAAAATACACTAAAAGACTCCAAAAACATTAGAAAGACTCAATAAAAAAGACTTATATCATGGTCAAAAACGGGTAAAAACCATGATATATCAGGTATGGAATCCACCCTCCTCCAATTAAAGCCAAGGCCTATGAGATCAAAGCAAGCTTGGTTATATTGATTCAAGAGTCTAGGTTCTTGGGGACGAAAGAGGAGAATCCTTATGATCATTTGGACTCCTTTGAGAGATTGTGTGACACAATTAGGATTAAAAGAGTGCCCCATGAGTGTATCAAGCTCATCTTGTTTCCGTTTTCTCTTGGAGAAAAGGCTAGCCGATGGGAGAGAGTATTACCTTCCCACTTGGTCAAGTCTTGGGATGATTGCAAGGAGATATTCCTTAACAAGTTCTATCCCACCCAAAGAACAATCCAAACTAGGAAGGATATCATGAACTTCAGACAAGGCATTCATGAGACCTTTCATGAGGCGTGGGGAAGACTTAAAGGATACACTCGAAATTGTCCCCATCATGGGTTCAAGAAGGAAGCCATTCTTAGCATCTTCTATTGGGGGGTTGATAAAGAGCACAAATGGACCTTGAATGTGGCTAGCAAATGGCGTTTTATAAACCTCACTGTGGATCAAGGTGAGCTACTTGTGAAGAACTTGGCCCAAAGCGAAGAGAACTATGGTGATGATTATGTTCGGCCTACAAGGACCACGAGTGCTAGTGAGGAGCAAAGGAGAACCAAGGAAATAAAGGCTCTAAACAAAAGAGTGGACAAGCAATCCACATTGATAGACAAGCTTATCAATACCTCTCTAAAATCAGCTCACTTTGATGGAGATTTTGATGCCACTACACGGTTTGAAGAGGATAGTGTATATTTGGGTACACAACAAGACCTTGAAATCAAGGACATGCTTCAACAACTCCTAACCGGGCAAGCTAATAGAGCAAATGAGTTGAATAAGATGGTGGCCGAGATTCATGACAAGGTTGATTACTCTTATGACGATCTACACCGAAAGGTTGAATCCCTATCTTCTAGGATCATGCATTTAGATCATCAAAATACTCAAGGACGTTCCCTTCCTAGTAAACCCATAGAGAATCTCGAAGGAAAAATTAATGAGAGCCAAGTGGATGAGCATTTGCTTGATGAGAATGAAGAGTAGTCTCTAATAGAGATTGAGGAAGTCCTCCACGGCTCTCAATATAAAGAAGCGATGGTTCCTAGCAAGGAGAAGGTTGAGGAACAAGTCGTGGTGTTGATGACAATTGATGAGCATGAAAAGGCAATTGATGAGATCTCTAACCTTCTCTACGGTTCTAAGGTCGATGCTAAAGAGGTGATGGTTTACAAGGATGATGAGGTTGAAGCTCCAAGAGTTGAGTATGTGGGTAGTTATGCAACAATGGATGTGGTTTCACCCCCAAAGGCTAGTTTTGAGAAGAAAAGATCTTGTGGAGAAAGAGCTTTTGGTTATTGAAACAACCGCACCCATATTTTTTATTTTTTTTTTTTTTTTGCAAATAATTATTTAAATCCCATAATAATAATAATTAGAAATAATTCAACAACTCAAGAAAATTCCAATAAAAAAAAACATAATTAAACCTCACAAATTAATTCCCAGTTCAAGATTAAAAATCCGAATAACCATAATCGTAAATTATTAAATAAAATCACCAAATAACGACAAGTCTAGATCACCCCCTCTTCCTCGCCCTGATCCCACGGTCACACTTTTTCTTTTCCTGCATCAAATAACACATAAGAGATGCATAAGTATTTCGATAAATACTTAGTGAGGCAATCCTCCCATCTACAGGCTAACAAATAATTAAGAGAATTAATATAAATTATCACGAAACTACCGAATAAATCAAACATCTCATGAAACACTCGATCTAGACCCCCATAGATCGTAAACGGCCTATAATCACGAAATCACATCAATTATCAAAATTATTTAATTACGCCTACGGTCCTGCACTCACCTTATTCCCGCATAGAAAGTTTCACGAGAAAATTCAGCAATTTTCTAGAACTCCCCGGGATGAATAACCTTCTATTAATCCACCTAAAAATAAAAATAATAAAATAATTAAAACAAACAAAATTGGTAATTAAACCAATTCCAGCGTCTTCTTCCTGCTTCTTCGCGCGTGACACCAACGCGTCTTCCTTCCTTCTCACTGCGGACGTCCACCTGCAACTACTCCGATCAATGCTTCCACATTACCTCACTCCTCACCGGAGTCACCTCACGGCGACAACACCACCGACGCGTCTCCGCCATCGTCGTCTTCTCCGGCAAGTCACTGTAATCACATTCGCCAACACCACACATCTCTGATCCTAACAACAAACAACCAACTGAGACGAGGCTTACCAAGATGATGATGATGATGCTCTGGTTCAACACGACGGCAACTCCCTCACCTAGCTCCGCCGTTGAACCTCCGTCACGCGAGCTTTTCCTTCTCACGATCTCCGGCCAACAAAACCCTCCGTATTGAACTTCTTCGCGCGATCCTTTGCTCACCGTCACAACAACACGGTTGAAACTTCCAAGCCACGATCCATGAATAGATTGAGTGCGGCGTGAATCTGAAGGGACGTCGCGTAGGGTTTTCAGTTGATTGTGAGAAATTTACGTTTAAGCCCTTCGCTTTCTGATCCTTCTACAACCGCCACGCAACTTTTAATTCTATCAATTAAACCCAACGACAAAATCTTATTCAAACGAAACCACCCTTAACTTTTGGAATCTCAATTAACACCCTCAAACCTTAATTAGTTCAATAGACTGAAACCCGTCATTAAACCAAAATTAACCGGATAGTAATTAAAATTCTCGTTTCCCGGAACACGGGTGTTACAATTCTCCCCCCACTAACATAGATTCGTCCTCGAATCTAACGCTTCCGCTCCTTCTACACGGATTCAACTAACTATTCCCACACTAAGGCCATCTTCGACCTCCCCCGGTTCTCCCCACCGGCTTTAGGTCAAACCTCATGGCTTAGCGCTTCATACTCAGTCATCGACTCAAGACTCTGGTCATAATCATTTGCTCATAACTCATACTCATACCTCTCCACTCCCAGACTCAAAGTCTTGGAAGTTCTAGATATCCATACCACTCCACTCTCAGGCCACAAAGTCCTTTCGAGCTCTCGGTATCCAACTCATGCCACTCCACTCTGGGCAATATAACCTTACGAGTTCTCGGTAATCACATACCACTCCACTCTGGGCTATACACCTTACGAGTTCTCAGCACATGCCACTCCACTCTGGGCAATACAACCTTACGAGTTCTCGGTAATCACATACCACTCCACTCTGGGCTGTACACCTTACGAGTTCTCGGTATCCAACTCATGCCACTCCACTCTGGGCAATATAACCTTACGAGTTCTCGGTAATCACATACCACTCCACTCTGGGCTATACACCTTACGAGTTCTCAGCACATGCCACTCCATTCTGGGCAATACAACCTTACGAGTTCTCGGTAATCACATACCACTCCACTCCGGGCTGTACACCTTACGAGTTCTCGGCATCACACTCATACCGCTCCACTCTGGGCAGTATAATGATATATCATGGTTTTTACCCCTTTTAGGCCATGATATAGGTCCGTTTTATAGAGTCTTTATACTATTTCGTAGTGTTTTAGAGTATTTTACAGGTTTTAGCACGTTTGGAGCATGATTGGAGATATTAGAGCATTTTGGAGCAAGACAGGAACTCGTGAAGCTGAGTAACCGATCTGGAGCCTCAGCATCGATCGATACTGCCTAGTATCGGTCGATACTCATTGCATCAGACGCGAGGCGCGACTTTTCTCAAGAGTTGAANCAAGAATGGACCCATATACCTCGGACTCAGCTTATTCTCGGCAATGGTCCTGTTAGGTCCCCGCAACATAGCCATCTTGAGGTATACTCGGTCACCGACCTCAAACTCGATGTCTTTTCTCCTCTTATCGGCATAACTCTTCTGCCGATCTTGCGCTTCCTTCATGTTCAGCTTCAAAACCCGGATCTTCTCCGTAGTTTCCTGAACAAAGTCCGCACCAAACATGCTTCTCTCCCCCACTTGGGTCCAGCATAATGGTGTACGACACGGTCTCCCATACAGCGCCTCATATGGAGCCATCCCAATACTCGCTTGGTAGCTATTATTATACGTAAACTCTACCAAGTTCAAGTAGTCCATCCACTGGCCACCCCAGTCAAGCACACACATCCTCAACAAATCCTCGAGAGTCTGAATGGTTCTCTCGGATTGCCCATCCGTCTGAGGGTGATATGCCGTACTCATGTGCACCTTTGTGCCCATCTCAGCCTGAAAGGCCTTCCAAAACACCGAGGTGAACTTGGAATCACGATCCGACACGATACTCACAGGTACCCCATGAAGTCGTACAATCTCATTGACGTATTTCTTCGCCAATATTGCTGCTCCGTCGGTCTTTTTGATGGCCAGGAAATGTGCCGACTTGGTCAACCGATCAACGATGACCCAAATAGCATCCTTGGTCCGAGAGACTGGCAGTCCGACCACAAAATCCATCGTGATCATATCCCACTTCCACTCTGGAATGGGTAAACTCCGTAACAACCCGCTCGGAACCTGATGCTCGGCCTTCACTAACTGGCATACATCACAAGCTGCAACCCAGTTAGCCACATCCTTCTTCATTCCGACCCAATGATAGTACCTTTTTAGATCACGGTACATCTTGGTCGCCCCTGGGTGAATGGAAAACATGCTCGCATGGGCCTCACTCATAATCTCTCGCCTCAGACCCTCATCCTTAGGTACGCAGACCCGCCCATGTACCAAAATAGTCCTGTTCGCTGAGACCTGATACTCGGAACCCACATCACCGGAAGCCTTAACCAAACCCTCATCTCTTTCTTGAGCCAACCGAACTCTGCTCAAAAGATCTGCCTGGTTTGCTGCCTCCAAGCCCAACGGCTCCTGAGATGTAGCACACAATCTCAGCGCACTAATCTCACTCACCAAAGACTCCATGTCTCGCTCGCTAGCCGAAGCTACTCGCTTGCGACTCAGCGCATCCGCAACCAAATTCGCCTTTCCAGGATGGTAAGCGATCTCCATATCATAATCCGCCACTAACTCCATCCAACGTCTCTGCCTCAAATTCAACTCTGGCTGCGTAAAGATGTACTTCAGGCACTTATGATCGGTAAACACCTGAACCTTCCCGCCATAAAGATAAGATCTCCAAATCTTCAAGGCAAAAACCACTGCAGCCATCTCAAGATCATGAGTAGGATAGTTACTCTCGTGCTTCCTCAACTGCCGTGAAGCATAAGCAATAACCTTCCCTTGCTGCATCAACACACACCCGAGACCCAATCTCGATGCATCCGTGTACACCACAAAAGGCTCGCTCGGCTCCGGTAAGGCTAAGACTGGTGTACTCGTCAACATCGTCTTCAGGTTCGCAAAACTCTCCTCGCACTCCGAAGACCACACAAACAGAACATCTTTGCCCGTTAGCTTCGTCAAAGACTGAGCCATACATGCAAACCCGTTGACGAATCTCCGTTAATAACCCGCTAGACCAAGAAAACTTTGGATCTCAGTGGCATTCCTTGGTCTCGGCCATTCTCTGATAGCCTTAATCTTCTCTGGGTCAACTGAAACTCCCTCCTCTGAAACAATATGACCCAAGAATCCGATCTCCCGCTGCCAGAAACTGCACTTGCTCCACTTAGCGAACAATTTTTGTTCCCGCAGCTTCGCCAGAACATTCCTCAAATGAACTCCGTGCTCCGCAGGACTCTTGGAATACACCAGAATGTCATCTATGAAAATGATCACGTACTCGTCCAGATACTCCTGAAACACACCGTTCATCAATCTCATGAATGCTGCTGGTGCATTCGTCAACCCGAATGGCATCACCACAAACTCGTAGTGCCCATATCTGGTCCTGAAAGCTGTCTTCCGGACGTCCATCTCATCAATCGGAATCTGATGGTATCCCGATGCCAAGTCTATCTTGGAGAACCAAGTAGCCCCCTTCAGCTGATCCAACAACTCGTCGATCCGCGGTAGAGGATACCTGTTCTTCACTGTGACTCGGTTGAGTCCCCGGTAATCGATACATAACCGAAAACTTCTGTCCTTCTTCTTTACAAACAACACTGGTGCTCCCCACGGTGAACTGCTCGGACGGATAAAACCCTTACTCAATAACTCCTCCAATTGCTTCTTAAGCTCTGCCATTTCTGCTGGAGCCATCCGGTACGGAGTCTTCGATATCGGCATTGTCCCCGGTTCCAACTCAATCGTGAAAGGATCCGACCGCGTCGGTGGTAACCCCTGCAACGATTGAAACACATCCTCGAACTCCTGAACAACCCGAACATCCTGAGCCGCAACGTCTCCAACAGACTCTGGAGTGATAATGGTTGCCAGGTAAGCTTCGCAACCCCGTTCAATCATCTTCTCGGCCTGCATAGCTGAGACCACCACACTCCCCGAAGTTGGTCTCACTCCTTGATAAACCAACCTTCCCTTTTCCCTTTCGAACAGAACACGTCCTCGGTGACAGTCCAGATGCGCCCTGAACTTACCGAGCCAATCCATACCCAAGATAACATCATATAACTCCATCGAACAAATGATTAGATTCGCTGGCATGGATTCCCCGGCCACCTGAACGTCTACGCTCTCTGCCCGACCAAAGGTGCTCAGAAACTTCCCTCCAGCGACTTTGACGAGCCCTAGCTGCTCTTCCGGTTCGCTCCGGATGCCGCCCCTCTCGACCAATTCCGGAGTAACAAAGCAATGCGATGCTCCGGAATCAAACAATACGTGGGATTCAAGTCCTCCCACAATCAAGGTCCCTACACAAACTCATTTGCTAAGACCCTGACACAACAACACAGAAGGGATAATTTAAAACAAACAAGAATTTACTCGAGTAAGTTAGAAGTTTACCAGTGATCGGTCTGGAACTCGGTTCACCAGACTCCACCATGGTATACACTCGCGGCGTCACCGCAGTCGGCCTAGCTGACGGTGCTGCTAGCACTCCCTGCTGCAGCTTAGGACACTTCGTCTTGATATGTCCTGCCTCCTTGCAATGGTAGCACACCCGAGTGTCTGCGCGCGAATCCCCCCTCTGAGGGCAACTCGCCACTCTGTGATCCTTGCTACCGCAACCAAAACAGCCCTGGCTTCCCTGGCCGCCCTGGCTGGGCCTTGAAGTACTCTCCCACTTACGTTTCTGCCCTTGCCCCGGCTTGTCACTCTTGCTAGGACCGGGCTGATGGTGAGGCTTCTTTGCCTGAGAGGTCGGGTTGACTCCCACACCCTCGTCTCTCAGACCCTCCTCAATTAGTGCAGCCTTCTCCACTAGCTCCACAACCGTCGCAAAAGAACTCAACATACATCGGTTCCTCAACTCGGCCCGAAGGCCTCTCAAGAACCGCCGCACCTGAGCCTGCTCATCATCCATAGCATGCCCTCCGTACATCCTGAGACGATGGAACTCCGCCTCATACTCCCGCACGGTACGGTTCCCCTGTGTTAATCCCAGGAACCGTGTCTCTAACCGATCCAATGCCTCCTGAGGAAAGTACTTGGAGTTAAACTCCACCACGAAATCCGCCCAAGACATCTCGGCCTGGACCCTCCGGGCCGCAACACCTCTCCACCAAAGATGTGCGTCGCCCTCCAAATAGTGAACTGTGAGGTCTACCTGGTATCCCTCTGGACACCTAACCGAACGGAAATTCCGCTCCATTCGAATTCTCCTCTCATCTGCCTCCTCCGGCCTGGCACCACCCGAGAAAAATCCTGTGCCAATCCTCTGGAGCTGGTCCATCATCTTCAGATATGATGGAGGCTCACCTGCACTCACAACTCTCGGCTGCACTGCGGCTACCGGTGGTACTTCCGGAGCCTGCACGGGTCCCCTCTCTGGTAACCGCTCCAAAAGTAACGCCAAAAGGTCTGCAATCCGATCCTCTCGGGCCTGAGCAGCACCTGCTGCGACACCCGCAGCCCCGGCTGGCACTCCAGCATTCCCGGCACCCATACCGGACACACCCCCAGGCCTACTCTGATCAGCCTGCGAACCCGTATCTTGCTCCACCGTAGCACTCCGTGCAACGCTATCCTCCACTGGAGCTGTCACGTTCCTCTGAACACGACCCCGGCCTCCACGAATACCACGACCACGAACTCCACCTCGGTTAGCCATATACACTTACACACAACGATAAGGCATTAAACGACTAACTAAAACAACACAACTTATCGTGGAATCTCATTGAATGCTCGAAGGGGATGATCTAGAACTTCATGCTCAAACAATTGACTAACTCACATAGACAATTTCAAATAACGGTTTACTCAAGCGACACATAACACTGAAACTCAATTAACTCTAATTAAATTTCTTTCTAAACCGTCCTAGAACCGTGAACGCTCTGATACCAAATTGAAACAACCGCACCCATATATATATATTTTTTTTTTTGCAAATAATTATTTAAATCTCATAATAATAATATTTAGAAATAATTCAACAACTCAAGAAAATTCCAATAAAAAAAAAACATAATTAAACCTCACAAATTAATTCCCAGTTCAAGATTAAAAATCCGAATAACCATAATCGTAAATTATTAAATAAAATCACCAAATAACGACAAGTCTAGATCACCCCCTCTTCCTCGCCCTGATCCCACGGTCACACTTTTTCTTTTCCTGCAACAAATAACACATAAAAGATGCATAAGTATTTCGATAAATACCTAGTGAGGCAATCCTCCCATCTACAGGCTAACAAATAATTAAGAGAATTAATATAAATTATCACGAAAATACCGAATAAATCAAACATCTCATGAAACACTCGATTTAGACCCCCATAGATCGTAAACGGCCTATAATCACGAAATCACATCAATTATCAAAATTATTTAATTACGCCTATGGTCCTGCACTCACCTTATTCCCGCACAGAAAGTTTCACGAGAAAATTCAGCAATTTTCTAGAACTCCCCGGGATGAATAACCTTCTATTAATCCACCTAAAAATAAAAATAATAAAATAATTAAAACAAACAAAATTGATAATTAAACCAATTCCAGCGTGCTTCTTCGCGCGTGACACCAACGCGTCTTCCTTCCTTCTCACTGCCGACGTCCACCTGCAACTACTCCGATCAATGCTTCAACATTACCTCACTCCTCACCGGAGTCACCTCACGGCGACAACACCACCGACGCGTCTCCGCCATCGTCGTCTTCTCCGGCAAGTCACTGTAATCACATTCGCCAACACCACACATCTCTGATCCTAACAACAAACAACCAACTGAGACGAGGCTTACCAAGATGATGATGATGATGCTCTGGTTCAACACGACGGCAACTCCCTCACCTAGCTCCACCGTTGAACCTCCCTCACGCGAGCTTTTCCTTCTCACGATCTCCGGCCAACAAAACCCTCCGTATTGAACTTCTTCGCGCGATCCTTTGCTCACCGTCACAACAACACGGTTGAAACTTCCAAGCCACGATCCCTGAATAGATCGAGTGCGGCGTGAATTTGAAGGGACGTCGCCTAGGGTTTTCAGTTGATTGTGAGAAATTTACGTTTAAGCCCTTCGCTTTTCTGATCCTTCTACAACCGCCACGCAACTTTTAATTCTATCAATTAAACCCAACGACAAAATCTGATTCAAACGAAACCACCCTTAACTTTTGGAATCTCAATTAACACCCTCAAACCTTAATTAGTTCAATAGACCGAAACCCGTCATTAAACCAAAATTAACCGGATAGTAATTAAAATTCCCGTTTCCCGGGACACGGGTGTTACAGTTTTACTTGGAAGATATACCGGTTGGTAACAACAACGGGCAATTTGCCAATCAACAAGGCAATGGTGGTAATGGAAACCACCACGCCCAAGGCGGCCAAGCTCCACACGTCCCACCACCACCTGTCCGGCAAGTGAGAGCCCCTAACCATCCCCCAAGGGCTCAAAACGTGGTTGGCGCGGGTGATGCCGCCAACGCTCATTAAAACCGGCAAGGGATCCAAGCCCCTCAGGTGGAGAATACTAACTTTGAAGTGAAGGCGGGATTGATTAATATGGTTCAAAGTAACAAATTCTAGGACCTATCTATGGAGGACCCGTTGGATCATATTGATCAATTCGATAGGATATGCGGGCTAACCAAGATGAACGGTGTCTCCGAAGACGGTTTTAAGCTAAGACTCTTCCCATTCTCCTTTGGAGATAAGGCACATCAATGGGAGAAGAATCTAGCTCAAGGCTCCATCACGTCTTGGGACGACTGCAAGCGAGCTTTCCTTGCTAAGTTTTTCTCACCGGCCCGAACCGCCAAGTTGAGGAACGAAATCTCTAGCTTCACCCAAAGATCAAATGAGTCCTTCAACGAAGCATGGGAAAGATTTCGAACCTACACTTCTCAATGCCCTCATCATGGCTTCTCAAATGCATCTCTCCTCAGTAATCTCTACTGCGGTGCGTTGCCCAAGATAAGGATGCTTCTAGACACGGCCTCCAATGGGAACTTCTTGGCCAAAGACGTTGATGAAGCCATGGACCTAGTTGAGAATCTAGCTCAAAGCGACGGGACTTATGGGGATGATTATGACCGAGCCACTAGGAAAACTAGTGATTTGATGAGCACAAGAGGTCCAAGGAGATGAAATTTCTCACTGAGAAGATGGACAAGCAAGCTTCTATGATTGACAAGCTCCTTAGCGCTTCTCAAAAACCGGTTTACTTTGGTGGGGACTTTGAAGACAATCAAGGTTACCAAGGGGAAGAACGGGACTTGGGTACCCAAGAGGAGATGAATTATGTGGGTAATCAAGGCTACCAAAGAGGCGGTTTCAACAACAACTACCGCAACCACCCAAAATTCTCTTACCGGAACCAAAACGTGGAGAATCCACAAGATCAAGTCTACCCTCAACAACAACAAAGTAACCAAGCTCCCCAAAAAAAGCAATTCACTCAACAACAACAAGGTCAAGGGAGCAACTCAAACCAACAAGGTTATGTTCCCAAGAATAACTTTCAAGGGAACCAAGGCGGGTTCCAAACTAAGCAAGCCTTTGCCCCACCCGGTTTCATGCCACGAGCTCAAGGAAACCCCTCTTCCTCTCAAGATGTCGATATGAAGAACATTCTCCAACAAATTCTTCAAGGGCAAGCTAATGGAGCAATGGAGATTAGTAAAAAGATGGCGGAGATCCACAACAAAGTGGATTGCTCCTACAATGATCTCACGTCTAAGTTTGAGACATTGAGCTCTAAGATCAAGCAACTTGAAGGTAAGGGAGTGAGCTATTCGTCAAGGCCCCAAGGTCAATTGCCGGGCAAACCCGAGACTAATCCCAAGGAATATGTGAACGCCATCACACTTCGATGTGGCAAGGAACTTCCCCCTCGTGATCCCCCTAGGGTCGATGAGGACATCGATGTCCAAGTTGGGGGGGAGACGCTTAAAACCGAAGAAGGTGTGATTAAGGATGGTCTTGATGATGTGGGAGACAAGAAGAAAGAGGTTGCTACCAAAGAGAAGACCAAAGAGACGCCTAAGAAGAGGGAAACTCCATTTGTTCCACCGCCTTATGTACCAAAGCTACCATTCCCGGGCCGCTTCAAGAAGCAATTGTTGGAGAAGTATAGGGCGATATTCGATAGACAAATAGAAAAGGTTGAACTCACCATGCCATTGGTTGATGCATTCCTCCTAGTGCCACAATACGCCAAGTTTCTTAAGGATGCCATCAAAGAGAGATCGAAGGAAATGGAAAGCATGGTGGTGCTAACTCATGAATGTAATGCCATCATTCAAAAGAAGGTTATCCCAAAGAAGCTTGGTGACCACGGTAGTTGATATTGTCATAAATTGCATCATCTATGCATTCATTTATCTTAGGTTATACTTCTTTTGCATATGTCTCATAGCATTTTTTCGGTGTTTTAGTCTTGATTAGAGTTTATGGTGTTTTGCATTCGGTCCTAGTGAGTCTTGCATGTTTTGCAGTGATTTCTAGGGATTTGGAGACATCTTGGAGGTGATTGGAGACTTTGGAACCAAGTTTGATCGAGTTTGAAGCAAGAGGGAATGGCCAAGGCAAAAATGGCGTTTCCATGAGACAGTGCCTACCCATCCTAGGTCGGTATTGGGACATAAGCTTATGCCGATCCACGACCAAATTTGTACCGCCCCAGAACCGACCGGCACACTCACCCGGATTGAAGATAATTCGCTCGACGTCCCTTTCTCTTGCCCCGCACCGACCGACTCTGAAGCGGCACACTAGATCGGTACTGAGGCAGAGACTTGTGCCGATCTGAAGAACTATCTCATACCGGTCTGGAATGAAGCGGCACAATCCCTCAAGGAAATTAGTACCGACCGACTCTAGGTCGGTACTACCGAGCGGCACTAAATGGCGATTACTCCGAATGAATTGCAGCCGGCTAAAACTCATCCCGCACACGGACCCAGCACGTTCCGCATCGACCCGATCTCGTTTTAGCCGGCTAAACCAGCATCCCGCTTCCATCCCACCAGCACAACGAAGATCAGTGCCGAGCAGTTTGTACCGACCCAGGATCGGTCGGTACAAACTTTCTACTGAATTTTGACCTAGACCCGACCGGGTCAATACCCGGTTTGTTCCGGGTTTACCCGGTTCGCACTATTCACTATAAATACCAAACAAACCTAACTTTTATGGGGGATGTCTTTTTCTCTTGCTAAAACCTCTCTAAGTGTGTTCTAAGTGATTTGTAAGAGACATCTTCTTGATTTATGCAATTTAAGCTTTGAATCTTTTGATTTCTATCTTCTACCTCTTCTTTCTTAATCATCTAATCATATAATCATGAGATTTAACATGTTGTTCATAGGATTTGTTGGACCCATCATGATTAGTGAATAGTCTCCTAGGATCTAGGGATGGGTTAGGATTAGGTGATTTCCATGAATGATTTGTGATGCTTAGGGATAGATAATTAGTTTCCTACTCTTAGGGAGAGTGTTTAATGCTTGATTGTGCTTGAGAAAGTCAAACTTGATCTTAAGACATTTCTCACCCACAAGGTGTTCGATGAAATGCCTAAGAGAGTTTTCTAAGAGAAATAACCTTCTTAGCCTAAGAGATTAGTTTTCGAAGGGATTATTTAGGTGATCTTGATTAATGAATTTAATGCTTGCTAATTAAAAGTCCACAAATGAGAATTTGATCTTAGATTAGTGATTAGCATAGGTGATTAGTACCTTGAGAGAGGATTAGTCGTAATTAGGATCTTAACCTTGGAAATTAATCTTGATTGTGTATGAGGATCATGAATTAGACTTGGAATAGCCTATATCCAATTACCTCATCCTTGGATTCACTTCCATTATTTGAATTCACATCTTGCTTAGGTTATTTCATCTTGTTCGTTTGTTTAATCTTGTTAGGATGTTAGCTAAATCAACAATTCACCTATCTAGCTTAACTTAATCAGTTCCTTGCATTCTTTGTGCATCGAAATCTTACCCATTTGGATTCGATATCTCATATACTACATCGTATATTGAGTTATTGATACCTCAAAAGACTTGCAAAAGTCCAAGTATCAATTTGGCGCCGTTGCCGATTGGGTTTAGATTTCGACATTAAGATTTAGGTTCTTTTTGAGATTAAGTCTTATTTTCTTTTTGGTTACTAATCTCTTTCACTTCCTATTACTCTCTCTCGCCCTTGTAAGTGCATGCATACCCGTTCTAGAGGCCAAGATAACCTAGTTCAAGCACGGGACGACATTCACTTATTGGACCGCGGGGTTAGAGCAAGAAGAGCATGTGTGCGACAACATCAAGTCAAAGACAACATGGAGAACTTCGAAGAGGTTCCACTCGGGAACGTTCATGACAACGTGGACAACCTTCCTCACCAAAGGCAAGGTGGTAATGGAAACCACCACAGCCAAGGCGGGAACGGCCACAACCCCAACCCAATCGCCCACAACGTGAGAGCTCCAAACCACCCTCCTAGAGCTCAAATCGTAGTTAGTGCGGGTGATGCCGCGAATGCTCACCGGAATCGTCAAGGGATCCAAGCTCCTCCGGTGGAGAACAACACCTTCGAGGTCAAAGCCGCTTTGATTAACATGGTGCAAAACAACAAGTTCACGGGTTGGCCATGGAAGATCCTCTTGACCACATTGATCAATTCGATCGAATATGCGGTTTAACAAAAATGAACGGTGTATCGGAGGATAGCTTCAAGTTGAGACTTTTCCCCTTCTCCCTCGGTGACAAGGCTCATCAATGGGAGAAAAGCCTTCCTCAAGGTTCGATTACCACTTGGGATGATTGCAAAAGAGCGTTTCTCGCCAAATTCTTCTCCCCTTCAAGAACCGCAAAGCTACGAAACGAGATCTCTAGTTTCACTCAACGGAACCATGAGTCCTTTAATGAAGCTTGGGAGAGATTTAAAAGCTACACTACTCAATGTCCACACCACGGATTCTCGGATGCCTCAATCTTGAGTACGCTATACCGTGGTGCCTTACCAAAGATAAGGATGCTCTTGGACAACGCATCTAACGGAAATTTCTTGGCCAAACAAGTTGACGCCGCAATGGAGCTAGTCGAGAACCCTGCTCAAAGCGACGGCACTTATGGTGACGACTATGACCGCGCCACACGAACCACTAGTGACATTGATGAGCAAAAGAAGGCCAAGGAATTGAAGAGCCTCAATGATAAGATTGACAAGCTACTCTATTCATCTCAAAAGCATGTTCATTTTGTTGGGGACAATGAGGACAACCAAGGTTATAATGACGAGGTTGTGGATGAGGCTACACAAGAGGAAGTAAATTATGTGGGCAACCAAGGCGGTTTCCAACTGGGTGGATTCAACAACAACTATCGTAACCACCCTAACGTTTCTTACCGGAACCCAAATGTGGAGAATCCACAAGATCAAGTGTATCCTCAACAACACCAAGGGAATCAAGGTTGTCAACAAAGGAACTTCACTTCTCAACTACAAGGTCAAGGTTCTAACAACCAAGGCTATGTTCCTAAGAACACTTTCCAAGGAAATCAAGGCGGGTTTCAATCTAAGGCACCCTTCACGGCTCCTCCGGGTTTCCAACAAGGTTTTGTCCCTCAAAGTCAAGCAACTACGTCTAAACCGCAAGAGCTTGACTTGAATACAATGTTCCAACAACTTCTTAAGGGACAAGCGGAGATAAACTCACGCGTAGATTGCTCTTACAACAATCTCAACTCCAAGATTGAGACATTGAACAACAAGGTCAAGCAAATGGAATCCACGGGAGCCACCTCTTCATCGCGACAACAAGGTCAATTACCGGGCAAACCCGAGCCCAATCCCAAGGAATATGCGAACGCCATTACACTTTGAAGTGGCAAGGAACTTCCCCCTAGAGAAGCCACAAAAGTCGATGAGGACATCGATATCCAAGTTGGGGGGGAGACGCTTGAAACCGAGGATGTAGTGGTCGAAGATAGGAGTTTGGGTAATGATGACAAGGGTAAAGGAGTTGAGATCCAACAGAGGACCAAGGAGAAGCCCAAGAAGAAAGAAACGTTGTTCGTTCCACCGCCATATGTGCCTAAACTTCCTTTTTCGGGACATTTCAAGAAACAACTATTGGAGAAGTACAAGGCGGTGTTCGATAGGCAAATGGAGAAGGTGGAGCTTACTATGCCTTTGGTAGATGCGTTCTTTCTTGTGCCGCAATATGCCAAGTTTCTCAAAGACGCCGTAAAGGAAAGAGCCAAGGAGATGGAGTCTATGGTGATCTTGACTCATGAATGTAGCGCCATCATCCAAAAGAAGATGGTACCCAAGAAACTTGGAGACCCCGGTTCTTTCACTCTTCCTTGTGTTCTAGGTCCGCTAGCATTCAACAATTGCCTTTGTGATCTAGGGGCTAGTGTGAGTCTCATGCCATTCTCGGTTGCTAAGAGATTGGGCTTCACAAAGTACAAGGCTTGTAACATCTCTTTGATCTTGGCGGATAGAAGCGTGAGAGTGCCAATTGGGTTGCTTGAAGACCTACCGATCATGGTTAGAGACTTCATTGTCCCGATGGACTTTGTTGTGCTTGAGATGGATGAAGAGCCTAAAGATCCACTCATCTTTGAAGGCCGTTTTTAGCAACCGCGGGAGCTATCATCGACGTAAGGAAAGGGAAGATTGATTTGCATTTAGGCAAGGATGAAGTTCTTGAATTCAACATCAACGATGTTATGAAGAAGCCTACAATTGACGGTCAATGTTTCTACATTGAGACGATGGATGAGGTCGCGGATGAGCTAATTGAAGAGATTAGTCTTGAAGATGGGTTGCAAGTGGTTTTAACACAAGAGCATGGGAAGCATGGGTATTTGAGTGAAACAAGCGAAGGGTATGAGCTAGTTTTGGACTCACACAAGCCGGTTGATAGAGAAACCCCATTCCTTGAGTTAGGTAGTCAAGTGACTAAATGTGAAGACGGTTCTACGTTGGGATTGGTACAAGCAGGCTTTGCTTTGGAAGTGGAGCATGGTGAGAACGCGGGAAGAGCTAGCAATGGTAAGTCTAGCATGGATGACGATTGGAGCGAGCTCAAGGCACCTAAGGTGGACCTCAAGCAACTTCCCGTTGGGCTAAGGTACGCTTTCTTAGGTCCTAACGAGTCATACCCGGTCATAGTTAATGAAAACTTAGATGAGAATGAGTTATCCGCCTTATTGCACGATTTGCGGAAGTATAGGAGAGCCATATGATATTCCCTTGACGATATCAAGGGCATATCTCCTACGCTTTGCACTCACCGCATACACCTTGAGGATGAGTCGATGACCTCCATAGAACACCAAAGACGGTTAAACCCGAACTTGAAAGAGGTAGTTAAAAAGGAGGTCCTCAAACTTCTCGATGCGGGGATCATATATCCGATCTCGGATAGCACATGGGTTTACCCGGTGCATGTGGTTCCCAAAAAGGGCGGGATAACCGTGGTAAAGAATGAAAAGAATGAATCCATGCCTACTAGGACAATTACGGGGCATAGAATGTGTATTGATTACCGTAAGCTTAACTCTGCATCTAGGAACGATCATTTTCCCTTACCATTCATAGACCAAATGCTTGAGAGACTTACTAATCACCCGTTCTATTGCTTTTTAGATGGTTATTCGGGATTCTTTCAAATCCCCATTCACCCGAATGACCAAGAGAATACGACATTTACATGTCCTTATGGCACCTTTGCTTATCGAAGGATGCCGTTTGGACTATGTAACGCACCCGCCACATTTCAAAGGTGGATGATGTCGATCTTCTCGGATCTAATTGAGGAGATGGTCGAGGTCTTCATGGACGACTTCTCGGTCTATGGTTCCTCGTTCTCTTCTTGTTTGTCCAATCTTTGTAGGGTGCTAAAAAGGTGCGAGGAGACGAACTTGGTGCTAAATTGGGAAAAATGCCACTTTATGGTGTGGGAAGGCATCGTGCTAGGACACAAGATCTCGGAAAGGGGTATTGAAGTGGACAAGGCCAAGATTGAAGTCATGGTGAGCTTGGAGCCGCCAAGACGGTTAAAGACGTCCGAAGCTTTTTGGGTCACGTGGGTTTCTACCGTCGCTTCATCAAGGATTTTTCAAAGATCACAAGGCCTCTCACTAGGCTCCTTTGCAAAGACGTTGAGTTTAACCTTGATGAGGAGTGCTTAGAGGCGATTTTGGAGATTAAAAAGGCTTTGGTTAGTGCTCCAATTGTTCAAGCTCCGGATTGGGATCTACCATTTGAGATTATGTGTGACGCGAGTGACTTCGCGGTTGGAGCGGTCTTAGGCCAAAAGAAAGACAGGAAGGTTAATGTCATCTACTACGCAAGTAGGACGTTGGACGATACTCAAGCAAGGTATGCGACTACGGAAAAGGAGTTGTTAGCGGTGGTATTTGCTATGGAGAAATTCCGTTCGTATGTGGTTGGCTCGAAGGTCATAGTCTACACGGATCACGCGGCCTTGAGGTACATACACGCCAAGAAAGACACCAAGGCAAGACTCCTCCGGTGGATTTTGCTACTTCAAGAGTTTGACATGGAGATTTTGGACAAGAAAGGTATTGAGAACGGAGTTGCGGACCACTTGTCTAGGTTGAGAATTGAAGACCTTGTTCCAATAGACGACAAACTTCCCGAAGAAAGTCTTATGTTGGTGAACGTCTTGAGGAAAGGGATAGAGGCCATGAAGAGTCTTGAGAGTGCAATCGGATTGCAAGAGGAGAAGCTACCTTGGTTTGCGGATTTGGTGAACTACTTGGTTTGTGGGAAGGAGCCGCCGAACTTGGATGGTTATAAGAAGAACAAGTTCTTTCATGACGTCACAAGGTACTATTGGGATGAGCCATTCTTGTACAAGTTGTGTTCGGATGGCTTATATCGAAGATGCGTGGTGGAAGAAGAAATGAACGAGATCTTATTCCATTGCCATGGCTCGGCATATGGAGGTCATTTTGCTTCCTTCAAGACGGCGGCAAAAGTTCTCCAATCGGGATTTTGGTGGCCTAGTTTGTTCAAGGAAGCTCATGCATTTGTCTCCACTTGTGATGCGTGCCAAATGAAGGGGAACATTGCTAGAAGAGATGAGATGCCTCAAAATCCTATTCTTGAAGTTGAAATTTTTTATGTTTGGGGCATTGACTTCATGGAACCGTTCCCCTCTTCTTACGGGAACCAATACATTTTGGTAGCGGTGGATTACGTGTCTAAATGGGTCGAAGCAATCGCTAGTCCGACCAATGATGCTAAGGTGGTTCTAAAGCTCTTCAAATCGATCATCTTTCCACGGTTTGGGGTGCCAAGGGTCGTCATTAGTGATGGAGGAAGCCACTTCATCAACAAGGTCTTCGAGAGTCTACTCAAGAAGCACGGGGTTAAGCATAAAGTGGCTACACCGTATCACCCTCAAACAAGCGGCCAAGTGGAGGTCTCGAACCGAGAAATCAAGGCCATACTAGAGAAGACCGTAGGTCGCTCAAGAAAGTATTGGACTAAGAAGTAATACGATGCATTGTGGGCATACCGGACAACATTCAAGACACCTATTGGGACTACATCGTTTAATCTTCTCTACGGAAAGTCATGCCACTTACCGCTCGAGCTTGTGTACAAGGCCATGTGGGCCGTGAAGCTCCTCAATTTTGATCTCAAATCAGCACAAGAGAGGCGCCTGATCCAACTTCAAGAACTCGATGAGATTAGGCTCGAGGCCTATGAGAGCTCCAAGATTTACAAAGAAAGGACCAAGGCCTTTCATGACAAGAAGATTGTGCGTAAAGACTTCAAGGCCGGAGATCAAGTCTTGCTCTTTAACTCCCGGTTGAAGTTGTTTCCCGGGAAGCTCAAGTCTAGATGGTCGTGTCCGTTTGAAATCAAGGAGGTGAGGCCATATGGAGCCATTGTGCTTATGAACAAAAGTGGTCAAGAATTTGTTGCAAACGGGCAAAGACTCAAACTGTACCATGCCAATGAAATCGTTGGGGAGAGCGTCTCGCTTCCTCTCAATGATGTTCCTTCCGCCTAAGCGGGTGACCAACGTCGAACTTAGTGACGTTAAACAAAGTGCTCTTGGGAGACACCCCAAGCTTATCCTTTGTATATACTTTTCATTTTATGTTTTTCTGTCTTTTCTAGATCTTATTGATGTTTTGTTCAAGTGTTGTTAGGATTTTGATGGGCTGCGGAGTCTTGGATAGATGAACGAAAAGGAATAGACTGCGAAAACAAGAAAACTAGAGGACCATACTGATCCATCCTGGGTCGGTATGGTGGATCGGCATTGGACCAGAAGGTTGCGCCGAACGAATACACCGAGTGAGAACAAGTCGGTATATGTGGAAGAAGAAGCACTCGTCAAGGCGTACCGACTGATCCCAGTCGGTACTAACCAAACGGTACAATGAAAATTTTTGTGCCGCTCAGTTAGTGCCGACCCAGAACGGACAGGTACTAAGAGAAATTCTTGCCGGATGATTTTAGCCGAGAGCATGTGCCTGAAACGATTTTCAGCCGGCACGGGGAGAGGAAAACGCGCCACAGTCGTAAAGGAGGAATTTTGTACCAGATGATTGGTACCGGTCGAGAATCGAACGGCGTAAGAAACAAAATCTTTTCCGAGCAAATTCCAGCCGACACAATTTTCACTTGGGCAAGTCTTTAGCCGCGACGATTTCTCCGCGGACGAGTTTTTAGCCGAGGGATTAGTACCGGGCAACTTGTATTGGCTCAGAATGGATCGTTACTAAGAAACACCTTCGCACCGTTTGATTAGTGCCGATCTATGAGGGGTCGGTATAGAGCAAAACGTTCGTACCGCGCAACCTATGCCGATCGAGGACCGAACGATGGGAAGAAAAGCGCTCGTACCGCACGGTTTGTGCCGATCAAGGATTGAACGGCGGGGAGAAAAACGTTTGTACCGCTCGATTGGTACCGAGCCAGAATCGATCGGTACAGAGAAGTCAACGCGGTCAACGAAGTTCATGCGCATTTTTATCCAACCCAAGCCCGTCTGACCCGACCCGGCGCGATAAAAACCCTTCTTCTCCGGCTAAGTCTATATTGCCTCCTTTCTTTTTCTCTCTCGATTTTCTTGTTTCCTCCATAATTTTTGCTCTAGTCACTCAAATTTAGCGATTCAAAGTACTAAGAACTCGATTTTTCCTCCTCTTTTTGAATTCAACATCGTTTTTATCGATTAAGCATTCATCCCCAAGGTATTTCACCGAAAATTTTGTGATTTTGCTCTTGAGTTGAAACTCCATGGGAGTATTTGTGTGATGCACCTAGCTCGATTTTAACCTTGGGGTTTGCTAGGAAATGATTGAATTGCTATTTTCTTTGAGCTGGAATGTGATGTTGATGGAGAATTTGCAAATTTGTGTTCTTGATTCTTAGTGGAGATTTGATGAAAATGAGCATATTTGATGAAAAATTCTTGAGATTTTAGGAGTTTAATCTATGGGCTTGAGTCTAATGGATTGATTTGTTGAATTAAACCCCTTCTTTCTCATGGTATTATCTCCACTTTGTTGCTCATCATCGATCTTGAGTTATGCTTCCATGGGACTAATGAATTCTTCGAGAAATTGTAGGAACGATGGGACGAACGAGAGCCGCCACAAAGAACGATGAAGCTCAAGCTCAGCCTCAAGCTCAGGCCGCGTGTAATGAAATGGTTGTTGCATCATGTTCTTGAGCCAAGAAACCCGTCGATGCGGCAAGCGCTAAAGCTAAAGGCAAGCAAATAGCCATTGCCGAAAAACCCACGGGCAAGAAAAAGGAAAAGAGTGCGGCTAAAGACAAGGGTAAAACCGTTGCTATTTCGGATCCTCCAACCACGGAACAATGCTTCGACAAGCCTATTGACATGGATTTTGAGCAACGTCGTTTCGCGGATGTTGTTGTGCTAGAGAAGATGGGGATTCTCGAAGACGTGGCAACAATCTTCGATACCATGGGTCTTGGACGGTTTTTACACATGAAGGAGAAAACCCATCACGTGCTTACATGCCAATTCCTCTCTTCTCTCAAGGTAGCCTTCTACGACGAGCATCACAAGAAGTCAAATGCCCAAACCGGGTTTGGAGAGATTGGGTTCGTGGTGAATGGCAAAGACAATCGAATGACCTTCCATGAGATTTGCCAAATATTCGGGTTCCGTGAAGAGGGAACAAGTGGGAGCCCGTACTTTCATTACCCCAAGAACGAGCTCAAGCGGGTATGGGAAACCATTGGCTATGGAAACTATCACCCGGGTGGAAACAAAACCACTCACATCTGTAACCCAGCGATTCGATATGTACACAAGGTGCTGGCCCATATGTTCTTCGCCAAGGTGGAATTCGGTATGGTTACACTTGACGAACTCGAGTTGATGGCTCTTGGGCTAAGACCCCTTCTCCCGGTTTTCCCCAACGGGACGGTTTTCCGAGGAAGCGAGAGGACCCCGTCTCTTGCGACTCTCTTGGTGAGACGTTTCTTTTGCTACAAAACGTGGTTGGCTTGTGACGCCCATTCTAAAAGCCAAGGGGGTTAAATTGTCACATACGAAGGCGGAGAGAAATTTGATGGATGAGGAGTATCTCATACGCACAAGGTTCCTCAAAGGAAGGATCGGACCGTTGCTCGCTTACAACAAGCTTGGTAGAGATGAAGAGGTGCAAGTTTTGTTGCCCAACGCGGATCTCACTTGCCTTCACAACTGGCAGAACATCACGTTCTACCCCACCAAGGACCATCTCTACAATCCGGCCATGGATCCACCTATCGGCCTACCTCGCAAGGAAAAGGCCAAGAAGAGTAGGACTTCGAGGGCAAGTGCGACCGAAGAATCCCCCAACTCCTATGATGATACCGCTAGCCCACCACTTCCTATGTCCACCTACGGGAGTGAGCGATACCATTTTGAGCCGTTCGATGGAGCAATGGGCGATCCCACCACTAGACACGCACACCATCAAACGAGACTCCTCGAAAGATGGTGCAAGTGGCAAGACCAATCAATGAGAAAGATGGCAAAGACGATCAAGAGCTTGAAGGAGACAATCAAGGAGCTTAAGGCAAAAAGCTCTTGCGAAACGGCTAGCGACAGGCACGGAGAGACACAAGCCACACACCGCCGTGAGATTGGCGAAGGCTCGCATGGTGGATAGATGATCGATCACGAGGAAGCATGCCGTTCCTTGGCTCGTAGAGAGAAGGCGGAAAAACGAAAGGCCATGAGATCTCCATCACCGTGCTCTAGCAACCCCTCCTTCTCAATGGGGTCTTCCTCCTCATCTCAAGGATACTAGATAACACTCCAACACCCTTGTACATAATTTTCCTTTTCTTGAGTCTTGCATTGTATAGTTATTTTTGTCTTTTGTTTTTGGTTCTTCCTTTGAATTTATTTCACACCGGGAGGGTGTGATTTAAGTTTGGGGGAGAGACCGGCATCTAACCATGTTTATTTTGATCTTATTTTTCTATTCTGCATTTAGAGTCTCATGCATTCATGCATTCATCTAAGGCATAGAAAAATAAAAAAAAATCGAAAAATTTGAAAATTTTAAAACACAAAAATAAGTCATTTAGTTTGCATTTCACGAATAGGATCGAGTCTAGTGACATGTAGGTTGCTTGTAGCAATGATGATTTTTCCTTGTAGAGTATCATTTTAAGAGCCTGGTCCAATGATGATTTTTCCTTGTAGAGTATCATTTTAAGAGCCTGGTCCAATGTCTTCGTTGCTAGTTGTTTGATGCTTTGATCTCGTGTTTGAAATAAAGGACAAACCATGTTTTAATCTCGTGTTTCATTACTTAGGTCTTAGCTAAAACAAGTGTGAATCGAATCCAATCCTACCTAAGTGATAACCTCAATTTTGACGCATTAATTATCATGGTTGTGCATGTCGATGTGGATTCATGGATACCGATACACATATTCGAGCTATCTTCCTCCTTTTACCACTCTTTGTTAGCTCGAATAGGCGGTTCCCCTCTTTGGAATGGTTAACCATTCCTATAACCCAACCGTCCTTCAAGCCAAAAACCATTTGTGAGCGACGTGAGGCCTTTTCCGAATAAACTAGGCAAAAAGTGTTGAGTTTAGAACGACAAGGAGAAGCTTCCATGTAGAACTAGCCCGAACTCAAAGGGCTAGACATAGGTTAGGACTAGATAGGATGGGAGTTTGGGGATAAAGAAAAGAAAGAGAAGGAAGAAATGGGAAGAGATTGGGAAAAGAAATAGGGGATAAGCAAAAGTTGAAATGGTTGGCAAGAAAAGTTTTGAAAAAGCTCTAAGTATCGAAAGAAAATAGTCTCTAGCTTTAAAAGTAATGAAAAAGAGCCGAAAACGGCTAAGGTACGAGAAAATGAGAAAAGAGAGACTAGAGTAAGTAAAAGAAGAGCTAAGTGAGTAAAAATGTTGTAAGCCAAGCCATTTGGAGAAAAAGGAAATCCCCTAGGTGCTTAAGTGAAAAGAAAAAATGAGACCATGTGAGTAATGAAGGCTAATGGCCTTGTGAAAAAGGGTAGCTTAGGAAGGGTCATCATTCGGGCTTAGAGATTAGGAGTTAAGATCGATAGGAGGCATTGGGTAAATGGAAGTCATCCTTGTATGCATATTGGGCTTTACTCTTAGCATTTTGCATTAGTTGATTCCTTTTGAGAGATCCCTTTGCATTGAAGAAACCCCATTCATTTGAGATCACTTTTATCTCAAGACCTTCTACCATGGCCAACTGAATTCACTTGACTTGCATAAGCATGATTCACTCGAAACAATTTAACGAATGTCAAAAGATTGGATGAGAAGAAAGCATGTGTAGGTTGAGACTTAGGTTTGATTCATGTAGGGAAGGGATATGGCTATTTCCTTTTGAGTAGACTTGTTTGATCGCATCTTAGAACTAACAACTTGGACGTTGGGCTTGACTTCTTTTTATGAAACTTGTGGATTTGAGCTCCCACTTTCAAACCTCTCTCCCTACTTGCTCGTGTTTGTTCGCTTGAGGACAAGCAAAAGAGTAAGTTTGGGGGAGTGATATTGTCATAAATTGCATATGCATTCATTTATCTTAGGTTATACTTCTTTTGCATATGTCTCATAGCATTTTCTCGGTGTTTTAGTCTTGATTAGAGTTTAAGGTGTTTTGCATTAGGTCCTAGTGAGTCTTGCATGTTTTGGAGTGATTTCTAGGGATTTGGAGACATCTTTAAGGTGATTGGAGACTTTGGAACCAAGCTTGATCGAGTTTGAAGCAAGAGGGAATGGCCAAGGCTAAAATGGCGTTTCCAGGAGACAGTGCCGACCCATCCTGGGTCGGTATGGTGGGTCGGTATTGGGACAGAAGCTTATGCCGATCCACGGCCAAATTCGTACCACCCCAGAACCGACCAGCACACTCACCCAGATTGAAGACAATTCGCTAGACGTCCCTTTCTCTTGCCCCGCACCGACCGACTCTGAAGCGGCACTCTAGATCGGTACTGAGGCAGAGACTTGTGCCGATCTGAAGAACTCTACCATACCGGTCTGGAATGAAGCGGCACAATCCCTCAAGGAAATTAGTACCGACCGACTCTAGGTCGGTACTACCGAGCGGCAGTAAATGGCGATTACTCCGAATGAATTCCAGCCGGCTAAAACTCATCCCGCACACGGACCCAGCACGTTCTGCATCGACCCGATCTCGTTTTAGCCGGCTAAACCAGCATCCAGCTTCCATCCCACCAGCACAACGAAGATCAGTGCCGAGCAGTTTGTACCGACCCATGATCGGTCGGTACAAACTTTCTGCTGAATTTCGACATAGACCCGACCGGGTCAATACCCGGTTTGTTCCGGGTTGACCCGGTTCGCACTATTCACTATAAATACCAAAAAAACCTAACTTTTATGGGGGATGTCTTTTTCTCTTGCTAAAACCTCTCTAAGTGTGTTCTAAGTGATTTGTAAGAGACATCTTATTGATTTATGCAATTTAAGCTTTGAATCTTTTGATCTATATTCTACCTCTTCTTTCTCAATCATCTAATCATCTAATCATGGGATTTAACATATTCTTCATAGGATTTGTTGGACCCATCATGATTAGTGAGTAGTCTCCTAGAATCTAGGGATGGGTTAGGATTAGGTGATTTCCATGAATGATTTGTGATTCTTAGGGATAGATAATTAGTTTCCTACTCTTAGGGAGAGTGTTTAATGCTTGATTGTGCTTGAGAAAGTCAAACTTGATCTTAAGGCATTTCCCACCCACAAGGTATTCGATGAAATGCCTAAGAGAGCTTTCTAAGAGAAATAACCTTCTTAGCCTAAGAGATTAGTTGTCTAAGGGATTATTTATGTGATCTTGATTAATGAATTTAATGCTTGCTAATTAAGAGTCCACAAATGAGAAGTTGATCTTGGATTAGTGATTAGCATAGGTGATTAGTACATGGAGAGAGGATTAGTCATAATTAGGATCTTAACCTTGGAAATTAATCTTGATTGTGTATGAGCATCATGAATTAGACTTGGAATAACCTATATCCAACTACCCCATCCTTGGATTCACTTCCATTATTTGAATTCACATCTTGCTTAGGTTATTTCATCTTGTTCGTTTGTTTAATCTTGTTAGGATGATAGCTAAATCAACAATTCATCTATCTAGCTTAACTTAATCAGTTCCTTGCATTCTTTGTGCATCGAAATCTTACCCATTCGGATTCGATATCTCATATACTACATCGTATACTGAGTTATTGATACCTCAAAAGACTTGCAAAAGTCCAAGTATTAGTAGTTTCACTCTCCCTTGTGCTCTTGGACCATTAGCTTTCAACAAGTGTTTATGCGATCTTGGAGCAAGTGTTAGCTTTATGCCGCTCTCGGTTGCAGAGAGGCTTGGGTTTATTCAATACAAAGCTTGTAGGATCTCCCTTGTGCTAGCGGATAGATCGGTACGACATCCTATTGGAATGCTTGAAGACTTGCCTATCATGATTGGGGATTTTGTAGTGCCTACCGACTTCGTTGTGCTTGAGATGGATGAAGAGCCTAAGGATCCACTTATCTTTGGGAGACTATTCTTAACTACCGCTGGTGCTATAATTGATGTGAGGAGAGGCAAGATCGACCTCCATTTGGGGAAGAACGATGTCTTAAGATTTGACATCAATGATGTGATGAAGAAGCCCACAATTGATGGTCAAATATTCTACATAGAGGCGATGAATGAGCTTGCGGATGAGCTCTTGGAAGAATTGAACCTTGAAGACCATTTGCAGGTTGCTTTGACCAAAGATCATGGAGAGCATGGGTATCTACATGGGGCAAGTGAAGGGTACAAGAAACTTTTGGACTCACACAAGGCTTTGGATGGAGAGAGTAGATACTTGGAGTTGGCTCAAGTGGCGCACAACATAAGTGTGGTTCAGATAGAGAATCACGTTGAGCATGAAGCTAGCAATGGTAAGACTAGCTTAGATGAGGATGATTGGAGCAAGCTCAATGCGCCTAAGGTGGACCTCAAACCGCTTCCTACGGGACTAAGGTACGCTTTCTTAGGTCCTAATGAGTCCTCTCCAGTCATTGTGAATGATAGCCTTAGTGATGATGAGTTATCCACTCTATTGCATGAGTTGCGTAAGTTTAGGAGAGCCATTGGATATTCACTTGATTATATCAAAGGCATATCTCCTACACTTTGCACTCACCACATACATCTAGAAGACGAAACGAGGACCTCCATAGTACATCAAAGACGGTTAAACCCTAATTTGAAAGAGGTTGTTAAAAAGGAGATCCTCAAGCTATTAGAAACGGGAATCATATATCCGATCTCGGATAGCACATGGGTTTCCCCGGTGCTCGTGGTTCCCAAAAGGGTGGGATAACCGTGGTTAAAAATGAAAAGAACGAATCAATCCCAACTAGAACGATAACGGGTCATAGGATGTGCATAGACTATAGGAAGTTGAATTCCGCATCTAGAAAATATTACTTTCCTTTACCGTTTATTGATCAAATGTTGGAACGATTAGCAAACAACCTATTCTATTGCTTTTTGCTTTTCAAATTCTCATTCATCCGAATGACCAAGAGAAGAAGACATTTACATGTCCTTATGGCACCTTTGCTTATCGAAGGATGCCGTTTGGACTATGTAACGCACCCGCCACATTTCAAAGGTGCATGATGTCGATCTTCTCGGATCTAATTGAGGATATGGTCGAGGTCTTCATGGACGACTTCTTGGTCTATGGCTCCTCGTTTGCTTCTTGTTTGTCCAATCTTTGTAGGGTTCTCGCAAGATGTGAAGAGACGAACCTCGTGCTTAATTGGGAAAAGTGCCACTTCATGGTGCGGGAAGGTATAGTGTTGGGACACAAGATCTCGGAAAAGGGCATTGAGGTTGATAAAGCGAAGATTGAGGTGATGATGAGTCTAGAACCTCCAAGTTCGGTCACTAGTGTTCGAAGCTTTTTGGGACATGCGGGTTTCTACCGTCGGTTTATCAAGGACTTCTTAAAGATCGCCCGTCCTCTCACACGGCTCCTTTGCAAGGAAGTGGATTTCAAGTTCGATGAAGAATGCCTTGAGGCGTTTTTGGAGATCAAGAAGGCTCTTGTGAGCGCTCCAATTATGCAAGCCCCGGATTGGGATTTACCTTTTGAGATCATGTGTGACGCAAGTGATTACGTGGTTGGAGCGGTTCTCGGGCAAAAGAAAGATAAGAAGATGCATGTGATCTACTATGCTAGTATGACACTTGATGATACACAAGGAAGGTACGCTACCACGGAGAAAGAGCTACAAGCGGTTGTGTTTGCTATCGAGAAGTTTTCGTCGTATGTGGTTGGCTCCAAGATCATTGTCTACACGGATCATGCGGCGTTAAGACACATCTACACCAAGAAAGACACCAAACCAAGACTTCTAAGGTGGATCTTGCTTCTCCAAGAGTTTGACATGGAGATTGTTGATAAGAAGAGTATTGAGAATGGAGTGGCGGATCACTTATCAAGGATGCGCATTGATGATCTCATCCCTATAGACGAGTCTCTTTCCGAAGAGCATCTCATGTTGGTTGGCATCTTAAGGAAGGGTCTTGAAGCGGTAAGAGTTCTCGAGGAGGCTAAAGGTTTGGAAGATGAGAAGCTACCATAGTATGCAGACTATGTCAACTACTTAGCTTGCAGGAAAGAGCCGCCAAGGTTGGATGGCTATCAAAAGAAGAAGTTATTTAGAGACATCATTTGTTTCTATTGGGATGAGCCCTACTTGTATACCCTTTGCAAGGATAAGCTTTATAGGAGATGCATTCTCGAGGAAGAAGTTGATGGTATCTTGATGCATTGTCAGGGTTCGTCATATGGAGGCCATTTTGCTTCGTTCAAGACGGTTGCTAAGGTTCTACAAGCGGTTTTTTGGTGGCCTTCTATGTTTAAGGACGCTCAAGAGTTTGTGTCTAAGTGTGATGCTTGTCAAAGGAAAGGGAACATTAGTAGACGGGATGAGATGCCTCAAAATCCCATTCTCGAGGTTGAAATCTTTGATGTTTGGGGCATTGACTTCATGGGACCGTTCCCCTCTTCATATGGCAACCAATACATCTTAGTGGCGGTGGGCTACGTGTCTAAATTGGTTGAAGCAATAGCTAGTCCTATCAATGACGCCAAGGTGGTCCTTAAACTCTTCAAGTCTATCATCTATCCACGTTTTGGGGTGCCAAGAGTTGTGATAAGAGATGGAGGCAGCCACTACATCAACAAGGTCTTCGAGAGCTTACTAAAGAAACACGGGGTTAAGCACAAGGTGGCCACACCTTACCACCCTCAAACTAGCGGCCAAGTGGAAGTTTCTAACCGGCAAATCAAGGCCATCCTAGAGAAGACCGTGGGGACATCAAGGAAGGATTGGTCTGTGAAGTTAGATGATGCTTTGTGGGCTTACCGTACCGCTTAGAAGACACCGATTGGAACAACGCCATTCAATCTTCTTTATGGAAAATCTTGTCACTTACCGGTTGAGTTGGAATACAAGGTCTTGTGGGCGATTAAGCTTCTTAACTTTGACATCAAATCGGCCTCAGAAGAGTGTCTCCTTCAATTGAACGAGCTTGATGAAGTCCGCCTAGATGCTTATGAAAGTTCACGTCTGTACAAGGAGAGGATGAAGTTGTTCCATGACAAGAAGATAACACCCAAGGATCTTAAGGTTGGGGACCAAGCGTTGTTGTATAACTCTCGGTTGAAGCTATTTCCTGGAAAGCTCAAGTCAAGATGGTACGGGCCTTTTAAGATCAAAGAAGTGAGACCGGATGGCGCAGTTGTGTTGTTGAACAAGACAGGTGAAGAATTCACTGTCAATGGACAACGTCTCAAGCCCTACATGGCGGGTGATTTCATTGAGGAAGGGGTCACGATTCCCCTTTCTAACCCTCTTTCCGCCTAAACGGGGTAACAAAGTGCACTTGGGAGACATTCCCATGTTTATCCTTGTATATACTTTTCATTTTATGTTCCTCCTTCTTTTCTAGTTCATTTTTATGTTTTTGTTAAGTGTGTATAGGGTCTTGTTGGGTTAAGAGGCCTTGATTCAATAAGCAAAGGAATGCGCAAGAAGAACGGTGCAAACCCAGCAACCATGCCGTGTGACTTCAAGTCGAAGGAACCAACCGGTACAAGGGCAGTGAGGCACACTGTTTGCTCATGCCAGACGCATCTCGCGCGGCACGAGAAAGGATGAAGGCATTCCGGCCCAACAGTAAACGGCACAGCTCATCCGGTATGAAGGAAGGAGACTGTACCGTCCCGCCATGCCAGATACATTTTAGCCGCCACATGAGAAGAAACGATCTGTGCCGCATGCCATCGATCCGGCATGTTTATCCGGAATGGGGACAGTAGGACGTACCGTCCAGACGCACCGTTTGAATCCGGGCAGCGAGGAAGACACAAGCAAGAAAGCATTCGCAAGACGGTCCATCCCGTTCCACCTTGCCGCATGATTTCAGCCGGCACAAAATGAAGAGAGATCCTTACCGTTTGCAAGTACCGGACGCAACCCATCCGGCAAGGATCCTCGCATGCGCCGTACCATATGCACTCCAGTCGGCAAGGTTCAAACGGGATGCGGACATAAAGCTATACCGTTCGATCACACCGCACGCATGTGGGATGGCACGAATTGAGCGGGCAAGAAAGTTTGAAAATTGATCCACACCGTTTGGCCTTACCGTACCAATCTCATGCGGTGTTGACCGGATTCAAATCTGGTCAAAGTGGATCAATGGACCAACGGTCCGCCCGGTGACTCGACCCGAGCACGCTCGACCCGACCCGGCCGGTAATCATTAAACTCATCACATCCATGGAAATCAAGAACTTGAGTTTTCATGATTATTTCTTGAAATCTTTTTGAGATTTAGGTGGAACATATCTAGATATCTTAGATCTATGGAGAAACTTGTACATTTGAATGAAAGTTTTTAGGAGTTGAGTTCATGAACATGAAGAGCTTTAAAGATGATATTTTTTCTTGAAATTTTCTTGAGGATAGAAGCATTTAGTCTTGAATTTGGATCTATTAATTTATTTCGATGGATTAAAATGCCCTCTTACTCATGAAAATTGCTTCAATTTAAATGCCTCATGCAAGAATTTTTCTCTTGAGTTTTTGCCCTTATTTTCGTGAATCTCATGAAATTTTTGAGCGGTGTAGGAGCTATGAGGAGAACAAGGGCAGCCACGCTTGATGAAGAGACTCAAGCTAAATCCAAAGACATGGAAATAGTTGTTGCAACGAGCTCCAAGGCCAAGGAACCCGTTGATGCTAAAAGCTCAAAGGCTAAAGGCAAGCAAGTGGTCATAACCCAATGCCCCATAGCTAAGGAAAAGAAGAAGAGCATCGCGGCCAAAAAAAAAAAAAAAAAGCACTACGGCCAAAGAGAAAGGGAAAAACGTGGCAAGAGAAGAGGAAGAAGCAAACCCATAGGAGGCCAAAAAGCAAGATCCTCTAACCGATTCCGAGATCTTTGAAAAGCTCATGACGATGGAGTTTGAGCAAGGAAGGTTCGTAGACGTCGTTGTGTTGGAGAAGTTGGGAATCCTTGACGACGTAGCAACCATCTTCAACAATATGGGACTTGGTAGCTTTTGGCACATGAAGGAACAAGCGCACCAAGTGCTCACATGCGAATTCCTATCTTCTCTACGTGTGGCCTTCTATGACGAGCATCATAAGAAAGCAAATGCACAAACCGGATTTGGGATCCTCGGGTTCGAGGTGACTGGCAAGGAATATATGATGAAATTTCATGAAATTTGCCAAGCCTTTGGCTTCCGGGAAGAAGGAACTCGAGGAGGAGAATACTTTCACTTCCCCGCCAAAGAGCTCAAGCACTTTTGGGAAACTATTGGATTCGGGAAGTATGGTCCGGGGTCAAGCAAAAACACTCACATCTGGAACCCAGCCATTAGATACGTGCACAAGGTCTTGGCTCACATGTTCTTTGCCAAGGTGGAATTCGGGACGGTGACACTTGATGAGTTGGAATTGATGACCGTTAGTTTGAAGGGCAGTGAGAGAATCCCGTCCCTAGCGACTCTCTTAATGAGACATTTGGTATGCTACAAAGGTTGGGCATCGGGGATTAAAAACAAGAGATGCGCGATCGGAGTTGGTTGGTTAATCACGCCTATTCTCAAGGCCAAGGGAATTAATCTATTGGTTGACAAGGACGTGGAGTGGGACCTAATGGACAAAGCTTATCTCACAAGGACGCGGTTTCTCAAGGGTAGAATTGGATGCACGTTTGCATACAATCTCAAACTCTCCGAGAAAGACCCGTTTCAAATCATCTTTCCCAGCACCTCTCTCACCAATCTACAAGAACATCGAAACATCACCTTTTACCTTACTAGGGATGCGCTTTACAACCCGGTTGTCCATCCACCCGTTGATCTAATACGCAAGAAAGCCAAGCCCGGAAGAAAAGAGGAAGTTGAGGGATCTCATGGGTCCGATGAGGAGGGCGCCATTCCACCTTCTCCAAAGCACGAGTACGAGAGTGAGAGGTACCATTTTGAGCCCTATGACGGAGTTATACCCAATGTTGCTACATGCCATTCACATCACCAATCAAGGATCCTCCAAAGGTGGTGCAAATGGCAAGATAGAACAATCCACAAGCTTGTGAAGACAGTGGCAAACATAGGCCGGACCATCAAAGAGCTCCAAAGGAAAGTTGGCGAAGCAAGCACTTCTAGAGCCCATGAAGCGTTGGGTCCATTCGACCAAGGCGGGGACTGTTCACGACGATCACTGTTCATGTGTCAACCAAAGCTTGCAAGTTGATTTGTGTGTTATCTTTGTCAACACAAGTAGCTTTCACCTTTGCCTAATTTCTGCAATATGTTTATTTAACTAGAGTAAGTTTGTAAACTAGAGTTAGTTAAAATTTTGTGTCTATATATGTAATGTGAAGTCATGTAATAAAAACAACCAACCTTTTATCAATCAAAACGTTTTTTTCTTTAGAGAGTGAGTCTCTTTATTTTCTTTGAGAGTGATTCTCAAAGTTCGATCATTGGTGTGATTCCATTGATAAACCGATTTACTTGGTGTGATTTCGAGTAATCAAACCGGTCGTTTCATAAAGGTTTGTCATCACCTTTGTGCGCGGACCATTCTATCAACCTAGTTCGTTGGAAGCGTATTAGTGTGTGTAGTTGTGAGGATTTTCGAGAGTCCCCTCTCCTGCCTCAACTCCTTGCACCGCGGATTCCTCCGTTCGAAGTTCCACCGCCTTGTTCGTTTTTGGAGCGATCCAGTTCGAGTCAAGGATTATCCAATCTTTTACCAACCTTTGAGTCCGATTCTTGAGTCCGATTCTTGGGAGAATCATATTAAAGCACTTCTAGAGCCCATGAAGCGTTGTGTCCATTGCACCAAGGCGGGGACATTGTCACGGACGGCGGCTCCTCACCCCAAGGAGGAGAGATCGTTATGTATAAGGAGAGAGAGCCGGTGTTACCATCTCATGAGGAGAGAAAAGCCGAAAAGAAGGCCAAGAGAAAAGCCATGCATTCACCACCTCCTTGCTCAAGCAACACGTCTTACTCCATGGGGTCTTCATCCCCATCTCAAAGTTTCTAGGTACACTCCAAAACACCTTGTACATAGTTTTTCATTTTTCTTGAGTCTTGCTTTGTATAGTTGTTTTTGTCCTTTGTTTTTGGCTCTTCCTTTAAATTTATTTCACACCGGGACAGTGTGATTTAATTTTTGGGAAGGGACCGGTAACTAATCATTTTTTTTGTGATCTTATTTTGATTTTTGCATATTGAGTCTCATGCATTCATACATTCATATAAGGCATAGAAAACCACAAAAAGAAAAGAAAAATTGAAAAATTTTGAAAATACAAAAAGAAAACATGTAGTTGCATTTCATGAATAGGATCGAGTCTAGTAGCATATAGGTTGCATTACAGGTGCATAGGGAGCAATGATGATTTTTCCTTGTAGAGTATCATTTTAAGAGCTCGGTTCAATGCCTTCGTTGCTAGTTGTTTGATGCTTTTGATCTCGTGTTTGAAATCAAAGATGAACCATATTTTGATCTCACGTTTCATTACTAGGTTTTTAGCTAAAACAAGTTTTGATTTGACTTCAATCCTACTTAAGTGAAAACCATAATTTTGACATTGAAATTATCGTGTTCATACATGTCATAGTGAATTCATGGATACCACATACATATTTGGGCTCTCTTATCCGTTTCACCACTCTTTTGCTAGCCCAAATAGCTGATTCCCCTCATTGGAACGATTAACCATACCTTTAACCTACCCTCCTTTCAAGCCAAAATCTTTAGTGTGCGAATGTGAGGCCTAATTTTTTTAGTACGCTTGGCAAAAAGTGTTGAGTTTATGGCGACAAAGATAGGTTTGCATGTAGATCTAGCCCAACATCAAGGGTTAGACTAGGATAGGCTTGTTGGAAAGGGAAGTCTTGGGTTGTAATGAATGAAAGTGTCTAACTAATGGGATTGTGGAATAAGAAGGAAGTGAGTCCCAAGGAGAACGTGAAGGTGAAAGGGGGATGCAATAGTGTGAAGTGGTTGGTGCAAGTAAATAAGATTAGCTCTTACCAATAGTTATAGCCTCTTGGAGTTCAATGAAAAAGGAAAGGGCCACAAATCGGGTAAGACATCAAATGATGAAAGATGAGGCAAGGCAAAGAAAAAAAAAAAAGAGCTAAGGAAACAACAAGAGAAGCACGAAACCACAAGATTCAAGGAAGAAAAAGAAATTCCCAAGTGAGAAAGATGTGTGGGACATGAAGGCAAAAAGCCTTGAGAACAAAAGGGTAGCTTAGGTTTGGGGCTTCATGGGTAAAGATGCTAAGGTTAGAGACATTTTAGGCATTTGGTAGATGTGAGTCTATCCTTGTATGCATAGATTGCCTTTTACTCTTAGCATTTTGCTAAAGCTTGCTCATTCATTGAGAGATCCCTTTGCATTGGAATAATCCCATACATTTGAGATCATCTTAATCTCAAGACCTTTACCCTAGCCAAATGAATTCACTTGTCTTGCACGAACATGATTCACTTGAACGATTAAAAGAATGTTAAAGGATTGGATGATATGAGTGCTTGTGTAGGTTGAGACTTGAGCTTGATTTGTGTAGGGAAGGATACACTACAAGAAAACAGCGTTTTGGCGACTACAAGTAGCGACTAAGTAATTAGTCGCCAAAAGTTGCGACTAAATTGCAACTATTTGGCGACCAATACAATTTAGTCGTAATTAAGTCGCTAAATTACGACCAAAGAACATAGTCGCTAAATTAGTCGCTATTTTACGACTAATTTATGACTACATTTCAGACGCATAGTAATAGTCGCCTAATAGTCGCTAAATTAGCGACTATTGTTCGACTCTTACACTTAGTGGCTAATTAACGACTAATTTCGGTGGGTCGCAAGGTAGTCGGTAATCAGTCGTAAAATACCGGCGAAAAACACGTTTTATTCGTTTTCGGTTGGTGTACCTGTTTTATGCGACTACAATATTTAGTCGCCTTTTAGAAGCCGTATAGTCGCTATTTAGTGGCCAGAAATGTCTATATAAGCAAAATTCACTCCATTTCTTCTCCTCATTCGATCTCAAAATCAAAAAAAGAAAGAAAAAAACAAAACAGAAAAAAAAAACGAAACAGAAAAAAAAAAACGAAAAACAAAAAAAATTCAGTTTTTTTAGTTAAATAATGTCGGGAAATTACAATTATAATAATTTCCGCGAGTGGATGTATAAGAGGTTCAATGAAGAGACGGGGAATTTCTCGGCAGAATTCACAACGGGGGTGGAGCAATTCATGACATATGCAAATAGCCAGCCTCTAACACAAAGTAATGGCGGTAAGTTTTTCTGCCCTTGTAGTGTTTGCAAGAACGAGAAATTTATCCCGGGGACAAGAATTTGGAATCATCTTTATAGCAAAGGATTTATGCCAGATTATTATGTTTGGTATAAGCATGGAGAAGAAATCAATATGGATTGAGGATCGAGTTATGTTGATACGACGTATATAAGTGGGAATGAAGAAGTGGGTAATGTAGTAGAAGACAAATATGTGGATATGGTGAATGATGCATTTCATCATAACGTGAGTTTTGATAACCATCATCAGGATGGTTGTTATCAAAATGTAGAAGAACCGGTACGTAACCATTCAAAGAAATTCTATGACTTGTTAGAAGGTGCAAATAATCCATTATACGATGGTTGTCGTGAAGGTCACTCGTAGTTATCCTTAGCTGCCCGAGTCATGCAAAATAAGGCAGAATATAATATGAGTGAAAAGTTAGTGGATTCGGTTTGCGGAATCTTGACAGACTATTTACCAGAAGGAAACTAGTCAACCGGTTCACATTACGAGACAGAAAAATTGATGCGCAATTTAGGTCTCCAATATCATACAAAGGAAGATAAATGTCTGTTTTGTGGTGCACAAAGATGGAAGCTTAAGAACGACCGACGTAGAACCAAAGTACCATACAGTCGTATGTGGTATCTACCTATTGCTGACAGATTAAAGAGAATGTATAAGAGCGAGAAGACTGCAGCGGCAATGAGATGGCATGCCGAGCACCAAGCAAAGGAGGGAGAAATGGGTCATCCTTCTGATGCGGCGGAGTGGAGATATTTTCAAGATCAAAATCCCCAGTTTGCCGATGAACCCCGTAACGTTTATCTTGGATTATGTACGGATGGGTTCAATCCATTTGGCATGTCTCGTAATCATTCGATGTGGCCTGTGATCTTGACGCCATATAATTTACCCCCGGGTATGTGCATGAATACAGAGTATTTATTTCTTACAATTCTGAATTATGGGCCAAATCATCCGCGATCTAGTCTCGATATCTTCCTCCGACCTCTTATTGAGGAGTTAAAAGAGTTGTGGTCTAATGGCATCGATGCATACGATGTGTCCTTGAATCAAAATTTTAATCTAAAAGCAGTGCTGATGTGGACGATAAGCGACTTTCCGGCGTATAGCATGTTATCCGGATGGACAACCCATGGTAAATTGTCTTGTCCAGTTTGCATGGAAGATACAAAGTCTTTTTATCTACCTAATGGAAGGAAAACGTGTTGGTTTGATTGTCACCGAAGATTTCTTCCTCATGGTCATCCACTGAGGAGGAATAAAAAAGACTTCCTAAAGGGAAAAGACGCTTCGAGAGAGTATCCACCTCCGTCTTTGACCGGTGAGTAAGTTTATTTCGAGCGGTTGGCTGGTGTAAATCCATCGAAAACAAAGGATGTTGGTGGAAACGGTCACGAAAAGAAGAAGCCGGGCTATGGGAAGCAACATAACTGGCACAAGGAAAGCATATTTTGGGAGCTGCCATACTGGAGGGACCTCAATCTCCGTCATTGTCTTGATGTGATGCATATAGAGAAGAATTTTTTTGACAACATCATGAATACTCTTATGAGTGTGAAGGGTAAATCGAAAGACAACATCATGTCAAGATTGGATATAGAACGATTTTGTTCTCGGCCACACTTACATATTGATAGTGAGGGTAAAGCTCCTTTCCCATCTTTCACATTGACAAAAGAAGCCAAAAAAAGTTTACTGGAATGTGTGAAACATGCGGTTAAGTTCCCAGATGGTTATTCGTCAGACTTAGCTACTTGTGTTGATATGGACAACCAAAAGTTTTCAGGCATGAAGAGTCATGACTGCCATGTTTTTATGGAGCGGTTACTTCCATTTATCTTTGCAGATCTCCTAAACCGGAATCTCCACAGTGCGTTATCAGGTACTAATTACAACTATTTCTTTAAATATGATTATAGTAATTTATATAGTAACCTCATGCAACTTTCACGTATATTGTAGGGGTTGGAGCATTTTTCCGGGACTTATGTTCGAGAACTTTGCATACAAGTCGCGTTCAAATTCTAAAACAGAACATAGTTTTAATCCTATGCAATTTAGAAAAGATCTTTCCACCTTCATTTTTCGATGTGATGGAGGCCCTGTCCAGTATAGGTGGATGTATCCTTTTGAAATGTTTTTCAAAAAGTTGAAAGGGAAAGCAAAGAACAAAAGATATGCGGCAGGATCGATTGTTGAATCATATATCAATGACGAGATTGCTTAATTCTCAGAGCAATACTTTGCCGCGAATATACAAACGAAATCAAGTTAAATGCTAAAATCAATCACATCATGTCCACTTTGCCATTTAATTTGTATACACATGCTATGTATTTTAATGTCAGGTTAACAAGATTCGATGAAGGTGAAGTCCCCGTATATCAGGTCCCTGGAGTACCTTCTATATTTACTCAAGTAGGCCGTCCAAGTGGAGAAATGCATGAAATATGGCTCTTAGAGAGAGACTATCAATGCGCACATGCATATGTTTTACGAAATTGTGACTATTTTCAGCCAATTGAGAGGTATATAAGTTGGCATCGCTCCCAGTTTGCGTTTTAATATATATATTATCTTTGTTTAATTTCTCATATTTGTGTTGGTCTTGTGTAGTATGTTCGAGGAATTTATTTCTGCAAAATATCCAGGACTTTCCGAAAAAGAACTCGCCGCGAAAAGAGCTGATGAATATCATTTCTGGGTGAAAGAATATGTATGTCTCAAAAATATTCATAACTATGCATATATTTATACTTATATATATTTACGCTATTTTTTATATATATGCAAGTTACTTACTGGAACGCCACGAATCCATTTCCTACTTGGGTTCAAGAGATAGTGCATGGACCTTTGAATAAGGCAAAAACCTGGCCAATGTATTTTACAAGAGGTTATTTGTTTCATACGCAGAATCACGGCGCTGGACGAAAGACATGTAACTATGGGGTCTGTGTTAAAGCTGAAAATTACACTGATGCATCCGATGCAGCTGATTTCTACGGGACCTTAACTGATATCATAGAACTCGAGTACGAGGGGATGGTCAATTTGCGAATCACACTTTTTAAGTGTAATTGGTATGACCCTGTTATCGGTAGAGGCACTCGGAGGAGCAATGGTGGCGTTGTAGACGTTCTTTCATCGAGAAAATACAATAAATATGAACCATTTATTCTAGGTACGTACTTATGTATATATTTATATATAGCATTTTATTAATGTCGATATACATATGTATAACTTAAATATACATGTTGATATTGCAAACAGCCTCGCAAGCGGATCAAGTTTGTTATATTCCGTACCCATATACAAAGAAACCGAAGCAGTTGTGGCTCAATGTTCTAAAAGTGAATCCGAGGGGAAACATTTCAGGGGAATATGAAAAAAAAAGAACCGACTCTTTTGCAAACAGAAAATGATGATGATGTATTGATGACAACAATTGAAGATCTCGTACTCGACAATTTCGTACAAGGAGACCCAATAAACCTCAATTACGATGTCGGAGATGCAGAACCAGAAGACGAATTTCGGTGTAATTTGACGTCTTCTGATGAAGAATCAGATGACGAAGAACCCTATTAATTAACTATGTTACTTATGTGACAATTTCGGTGTAATTTGTTTTTTACATTATCTGTCATTTTGAAATAAAAAAAAAAACTTGTCTTCACAAGGATTTGAATCATGGGGGGGGATTGAATCAAGAGTGATAGAATTACCAGTAGGACAGGGTCATTAATTGGTATTTATCACACAAACAAAATTTTAAGTCAACCAGAAAAGATTAAAAAAAAAAAAATTGAGTCTTTACTTGGACTCAAAACCGGGGGGATTGAGCAAAGTGTGGAGTATTACCACTAGGCCAGAGTGTTTAATTGGTTATTGTCACACAAAATAATTATTAAGTCGACCTTCGCAAGTGAAAAAACACAATTACCCTAATTTCCCCTAAGTCCTTAGATCAAAAAACCCATTCCCCTTCACTCATCTTCTTCGACTCCTCTTTCCCTTTGCTCATCGATTCTCTTCTCCTTCGATTTCTTCATCTCTTCTCCTTTGATTTCTTCTTCGAATCTCTTCTCCTTCGATTCCTCATCTTCGATTCTTCGAATCCCTATTCGAAACCCTAATTTCTTCTCGTTCTTTTCCTCTTCTTCGATTCCTCTTCCAAACCCTAATTTCCCCAATCTATCCGGCGAATCTCTCAGAGAAGAGCCCACAATGCCAGTAGGGAAGAACGGTGGAAAAAAGAGGAGGAGAAACGCTCCCAAAATTTCTTAGAGACGCGTAGAGTCCATTCCCTCGCCGTCTACGTCACGAACACCGAAACCCCTTCCGCCGCAGTACAACTTCACGCCGGCGACCTAAGTTACTCCAACTCCACCTCAAGTCGCCGTCAACAATCAACCGTCAACGTCAGCACCAAATGTCCGAAGCTTTCCACCGCCACATCAACTTTTCCAGAACTCCGGCCTTCAACACAGTGGAAAAGAACGTCTTGCACCTCATTCGGCTCCACTGGAGGACGCTCCTGCGTCACCACTTCAGGCTCAGAGTCATCCATCTTCTCAAGGAACCAACTTCGAAGACGAATCTCAAGTGTTGCCTGATCTCCAGGAGGACACGGTGCAGGCACTGAATGCTCTGCTTATGGTGCCAGACCGACATCAGTTTACCACCGTCCTCTCTCCCACATCGACGCCGAACTCGAAATGGTATGAAATCCATCTTTTTATCGCATTTGAACATTACTGGAATCCAATTTTTGGTGTTAAGTATACGATGGTTTTGTGCCCATTGATTGTTTGATTGTAAAGAGATTGCTTAGATTTGAAACTAGAATATGATGGTTCTGTGTCTGTGTGTGTCTGTGTCTGTGTGTGTATGTGTGTTTGTGTGTCCGAATGTGTCTGTGTCTGTGTGTCTGTGTGTCTGAGTGTGTCTGTGTCTGTGTGTCCAAGTTAATGTAATGTACTACTTAGGTCTCTGATGGTAAGGTCTCTGATGGTTAAGCTTAGGGTCAGTTTGATTTCTAAGTGTAGACACATGTAATGTACTGTTTGTAGTGGTTTCATGTGTTTTGATTAGTTAGGACACTTCTAGTTTCATGTGTTTTGATTAGTCTTAGGTCTCTGATGGTTAATCTTAGGGTCAGTTTGATGTCTAAGGTCTCTAATGGTTAATGCTTATGGTTTCATTTGTTTAATCTTAGGTCCCTGATGGTTAATGCTTCTGGTTTCATGTCTGTTTGCAGGTTTACTCGCGACAAGGGATCTAAACTGGTTTGGGCAATTACCAAAGTGTTTACAAACAAATTCGATGGTCCCTACTATAGCTGGACATGTGTGCCTCGAGACAGACAAGAAAGATACTTCCTGGAGTTCGCGGTAAAGTTTTCTTGTGATGTTTGCTTGTGATGTTTCTGTTCTGTTTACTTTCTGTCCTATATTGGTTTGCTTGTGATCTTTACTTGTGATGTTTACTTTCTGTTCTGTTTACGTTCTGTCCTATATTGGTTTGCTTGTGATGTTTACTTTCTGTTCTGTTTACTTTCTGTCATATATTGGTTCTGTGTACTTGCTTGTGATGTTTACTTTCTGGAGTTCGTGGTAAAGTTTGCTTATGATGTTTACTTTCTGTCCTATATTGGTTGGCTTGTGATGTTTTCACTCTTGTTCTGTTTTCACTAACATCATTCTATTGTCTTTGTATTGTAGAAAACCCACACCTGGGATCCCTTGATAACAGGGACAGTTAAAGGGTATTTCGATGAGATCTGTCAACGCCGGATGAAAGACATGGTTAGCAGTGTGAGGACTAGTCGAGAGTGACTTAATTGGATCTGCGACACTGTCTGGAAAATGATGACCGACTACTGGGACACTGATGATGCAAAGCTAAGGAGTCTCACCTATTCCAATGCTCTTATGTCTGACCGTGAAGGTCTCAGTCCTCACATCCATTTATTAGGGCCAAATTCGTATCAACAAATCCAACAAGAAATGGTTAGTATCTTTTTTCATTTTCTTACACCTTAACAACTTTAAATTATGTCATAATCCTTTGTTTATTTTGTAACATTGCAGGAAGAGGAATTGGGAAGACCGGTTAGTCTTGGTGAGGTTTTCATTAAGACTCATACAAAGCCAGATGGTACCTATGTCGATAGGAAGGCGGAGAAAATCGTTCAAACATATGAGAAGAAGGTGCAAGAGAAGCTGACTGAGCTCCAGATAGAGACTTCAGAAGTTTCGGACGGTGCTTCACGACCTCGACAGCTAACAACAGATGAATATATGAGCATATTTCTTCAGGTAATACAACAATAAATATACACATTTCACATTCCACAGTTAGTCTTATATTCTGGTTTTGATATTGACAATTTGAATTCTGGTTTTTTCTCATACTTTTCACAGTCCACAGATATGGATTCAAGAGGAACTCCTTATGCAGTTGGAAGTCTGAAGGAGAGTCTTCTCAATGGCAAGCGCAAGCAACCAGGAGACTCTTCATCGTTTGTTGCACTGCAAGAGCAACTGAAGGAAGCTCAGAAGAAAATCAAAGAGCAGGCTGCTTACAATGAACGGCGTGATGCTGAGGTTGCTGCCCGTGAAGCAGAGCACTCCCAAGCTGCAGCTGAGCAAAAGGACAAGCTCGAGCACTTCTCCTTGGTGGAAAAGTACCTGCGCCAAACTGATCCGCGGTTTCTAGACTTCTTGGCTTCTCATTCAACTCCAGCAACAACCGAAACCAATCTGCTTCCATCAACCAATCAACCAGATCCAAGTACAATAACTTAGCTTACTAATCTCTATTTTTGAACCTGTTTTCTGAACTTGCTGATTTTGTTTATGTTTTAGCATTTGTATTGGAGTTTGAATACTTATATGGCATAATCAAATGTTATTTTGTATCTTTATGTTTTGTAACTTTAAGTTTAAGTTTGTATCAAAACAGGTTTACATTTGAGAAACACCAATCGATCATACCATATTCTAATTTTGACAACAAATATAGTCACTAAATAGTCGCCTGGTAGTCGCCAAATAGTCGCAGAATAATAGCTAGGTAGTCGCAAAATATTTAAATCATCGAAGCTTGATGTTACTGTTAGTCGCCAAATAGTCGGTATATTAGTCATAGAATAGTCGGTAAATAGTAACCAAAAATTACGACTATTTAGTGACTAAAACTACCCGACTGTATTTTGACCCATTCTGTAGTCGTTCAATATTCGCAAATATAGTCGCCAATTAGTCGCACAATTTTACGACTACTTTACGACGATTGACCGTCTACACACTGTTCATGTGCTGTAGTCGTAAATTAGTCGCCATTTTACGACTATTTTGACGACTATATAGTTTACCGACTAAGGATTTCCGACTACATGTTTTAGTTGCTAATTAGTCGTAATCTACCTTTTGCGGACTATTTGGCGACTACTTCTGCAGTCACCAAAACGCTGTTTTCTTGTAGTGATATGGCTAGCTCTTTTTGAGTAGACTTGTTTGATCGCACCCTAGAGCTAGCAACTTGGACATTGGGTTTGAATTCTTTTTATGGTACTTGTGGATTTGAGCTCCCGCTTCCAAACTTCTCTCTACTTGTTCTTGTTTGTTTGCTTGAGGACAAGCAAAAGAATAAGTTTGGGGGAATTGATACTCTCATAATTTGCATGTTTTATGCATTCATTTAGCTTAGGTTTTGATTCATTCGCATGTAACTTCATAGCATTTCCATAGTGTTTTAGTCTTAATGAGAGTCTAAGGTGTTTTGCATTAGGTCCTAGTGAGTCTTGCATGTTTTGGAGTGACTTCTAGGGACTTGGAGACCTTGGAGCAGCATGCATTCGGACTTAGACCATAAGGAAGTGACTAGAAGGAATATGGAGATTATAGGCCAGTGTACCGCACGGCTTCCATACGGCGTGAGCAAATGGTGTTGGGACAGGGGACTGTGCCGTTCCATGCCCATTCCATACCGGCCGGAAGCCATCAGGCGTGCCTCCCTTTCTGGCCTTACATCGCCACTTGCACCGGTCCAATTCCATGCGGCGTGCATTCATACGGTATCAAGACAGGGGCATACACCGTCCCATACCAGCTCCCGTACCGTGCCGAGGCGACCCGGTGTTCTTCCTCGTCTCAACCCAGCATCTATATGATATACTCACATATTGCATGTTTTAGCATACATTTCACTTAGAGTTTTGTGTCATTTACATGCATAATCATGGTTTTGTCTTGCATTTTAGGTCTTATTTAGAGATTAGGACATTTTCATTAGGTCTAGTGAGTTCTTGCATGTTTTGGAGTACTTTCTAGGTGATTGGAGGCAATTTGGGCATAATTGGAGAAATGGACCAAAGTAGAGTGGAAAGTCCATCCGAGACGCCGGAAATATGTGGCTGGAAGGAAGCTTTCCGATCTGAATCAGCTCCAATGACCTTCATAAACGTTGTAGAGGGATGAGTTAGCTGTCCCGAGAAGTTTGAATCAGATAATTCGGACATCTGGTTAGGGAGTTATCAAAGTTTTACTGAAGACGTGTCCGCATGGCCGAGATGGTTTCTTCAATACCGAGTCCACTGCTTGGTATTGTCACTCGGCGTAGCAACCTCAGGGCATTACACCGAGTCCACAGCTCGGTGTAGATGCTCGGTATGCAAATAGAAGCAAAACTCCTTAGCTCCGATCCACGATACCGACCCGTGACATCGGTATCTCACTCAAACCAGCCGAGCTCATCTGATGTGTCTGAAAGATCTGCCAGAAAGAAGGGTCTCCACTCCGAATTAGCTTCGGAGGTCTTCATAGAAGTTCTAGATAATTGAGTTAGCTATCATCGGAAGGTGATTTCACGTCGTTTGGAGCTGTGGTTAAAACGATACATCAGATTTAGCAAAGACATGTCTGTCTGCCGTCCAAACGAGTTCTGCCCGGAGTTGAAGCCCAACAACTACACCGATCAGTTGCACCGACCTGTGGGCTCGGTATTGAAGCCACTCAAGACCAGATTTGACCCATTTCAAACGGGTCAATACCCAGTTTGTCCCGGGTTGACCCGGTTCGCCCACCTTCCTTTAAATAGTCCAAAACCCTAATTTTCATAATCTAAGTATTATTTTCTCTCTTTCTCCTTGCACAAAAACGTGGTCACCTTGATTCTTTTAGGATTTGGATGATTTTGTAAGATATATCTTGAGTTTTTATGCAATTGGAAGTTTAATCTCTTTAATCTTTCATCTCTAATTCATTTAATCATGGGATTTGACATCTCTTTCATAAGATTTGTTGGGTTCTTCATGGTAAGTGAGTAGAAACTCTTTGGATCATTGGGCTTGGTAGATTAGGGGTTTCTTTTGTTAATCTTTGATGTCTAGAGCTTAATGATGTTATTTCCTTTCTTATTTAATGGTTTTAATGCTAGGTTAGGCTAGAGATAGTTAATCTAGATCATAGGGAATTTCATGCACACAAGTTGTTTGATGAAATTCCCCAATGAACTAAATAAAAGATTTTCGTACTTAGCTCATGGGAGTGAATGTCTAAGGTGAATCTTGGCTAATAGAACTTATGATTAATGCTTGTTAATTACATTTTCACAAATGAGAGTTTGTTCTTGAATTTGTAATTAGTGAAGTGATTAGTGCTAAGAGATTAGGCTAATCTTGATTAGTGTTATAGGCTAAGGAAATGCACTTTTGTGATTGGATAGACATCATTGCTTAACTCGAGATTTCCCCAAATCAATTGCTTTGCCCAAAGATCCTCTTTTAATCATTGTTAATCTCGTTTAGTGCTTGTCTTTTGTTTATTTGCTTTCACTTACATTAGGTTGTTAGATTAAAACCCAAATCTCTTTGGTTTGTTTAGCTTAAGCGATTTCTTGCATTCTTAGTGTGTTGTTCTTGTGCCTCCCTTGGATTGATCCCCAAATACTACAATGATGGAGTGTTTGGGTAATTGATTTGGATACACACAATTATCCTTCATCACTGTACCAGCCAGCTTCCGGACCGTACGCTCAAACGGCATGCTTCCTCCCTCTTCAACTCAGCTCTTGTACCGACCCACTTCCGAACGGCATGCCCATATGGTATGGAGGCAGTAGCAGACATTGTTCCAGCCCTTCTCCTGTACCGGCCCGAATGCATCCGGCGTGCACAAGCTTCACGTCCACACCGTCCCACGTCCGTCCGGCAAAGCCAAACGGCATGCAAGCTGACGACCAAAAGGGAACCTCACCAACCTTCATCCGTCCACTACAAGAAAACATCGTTTTGGCGACTACAAATGGCGACTAAATAATTAATCGCTAAAAGTTGTGACTAATTAGCCACTAATTTTCCGACTATTTGGCGACTAATACAATTTGGTCGTAATTGAGTCGCTGTTTTACGACCAAAGAACATAGTCGCTAGAATAGTCGCTAATTTACGACTAATTTACGACTACATTTCAGACGGGAAATAATAGTCGCCTAATAGTCGCTAATTTAGCGACTAATATGCGACTATTTCGGTGGATCGCACAGTAGTCGGTAATCAGTCGCCGATTTAGCGACTAATATGCGACTCTTTCGCCGGGTCGCTATTTTACGACTAATTTACCACTACATTTCAGACGGGAAATAATAGTCGCTAATTTAGCATAATAGTCGGTAATCAGTCGTAGGATATCACTTTAAGAAATTAGTTCAACGCCCACGTTCGTAGTTGTCTAATGCATTTAAGTGATTTTGAAAGTAAGGAAGCACCATCTTTTGATCCCATGCATTAATGTTCATGTCTTGATTGAAACAACTTGTGAATTGAATTCAACCCTACTAATAAAAAGTTTAATCTTGACTTGCAATTATCATGTCTGTGTATCTTTGAATGAACTCGTGGATACCTATATACATACTTGGATCTTCTTTTCCCCTTTTTACCACCCTTGTGGATCCAAGTAGCCATATCCCATTTTTGGAATGGTTCCCCTCACCTTGAACTAAACTTTCTTTCTAGCCTATAACTTTCGTGAGTGATGGAGAGACCTACTTTTCGAGCAAACTTGGCAAAAAGTGTTAGGTTTAGGGCGACAAGGATGGATTCTCATGTAGATTTAGCTCCAACATCAAGGAGCTAGTCTAGGAGTAAGTTAGCTAGGATGGTAAGTCTTGGGATGATTGTGGGAACAGGTGAGAAATGTCAAGCAAAGGAGATTTGGTAGAAAAGAAAGGTGGAGCGGAAATGAAAGATGGAGAGATGGCAAAAGGGGAATGCAAAAATGTGAAGTGGTTGGTGATAAGTTATAAGATTAGCTCTAAGCATTAGATTTAGCCTCAAAGAGTTCAATGAAAAGGAAAGAAGCCAAAAATTGGCTAAGGCATCAAGTGATGAAAGATGAGGCAAGAAAAAGTTTGAAAACAAGAGCTAAGGCAACAAAAAGGAAGAGCACCAAACCACAAGTTCAATGGAGAAGAAGGAAATCCTCCAAGTGAGAAAAGAGATGAAGTGGAAAAACAAGAAAAGCGTAGGGACATGAAGGCAAAAAGCCTTGGAAAAAGGGTAGCTTAGGTTTGGGATTTCACGGGTTAAAAATGCTAGGGCTAGAGACATCTTAGGCATTGGGGAGATGAGAATTCACCCTTGTATGCATAAGTTGCATTTTACCTTTAGCATTTTGCTAAAGTTTGCTCATTCATAGAGATATCCTTGCATTAGAGCACCCACACATGTGATTGAGATCATCTTCATCTCAAAACCGTATCCCTTATCCAAACGAGTTCAATTGATTTTACATAAGCATGATTCACATAAAAAAATTAATGAATGTCAAAAGGTTGAAGGATAAGAATGTTTGTGTAGGTTGGGACTTGAGCTTGATGCATGTGAAGATAGAAATGGCTAACTCTTTTGGAGTAGACTCACTTGATGCATTCTAGAATTACAAACTTGGACGTTGAATTCGATTTCTTCTTCTGATGCTTTTGGATTCTAGCTCCCATCTTCATGTCTCTGTCTCTTATTGTTCTTGTTTGTTTGCTTGAGGACAAGCAAATGAATAAGTTTGGGGGAGTTGATATTCTCATATTTTACTTGTTTTAGCATGCATTTTACTTAGTGTTTTGAGTCGCATGCATGCATAATCATTGTTTTCCTTAGTGTTTTGGTCCAAATTAGAAACTAGCTAATTTTCATTCGGTCCTAGTAAGTCTTGCATCAATTGGAGTGTTTTCTAGGTGCTTGGAGATATTTTGGGGATGTTTGGAGTGATGGAGCAAAAGAGAAATAGCTTCAAAGGTCTTCCCGAAGTGTCTGAAAGATCTGTCCGGTCGAAGGGTTTCCAATCTGAAATAGCTTCAAAGGTCTTCATGACAATCAGAGATAAATGAGTTAGCTGTCGACTGGAGGTCATTTGAAGTCATTCAATCAGGTGGTTCGGGAGATATGATAATTTTACTAAGGGTATGTCCGTATGGCCACGAGACTGTCGACCAACGGCGACCAAGATCCAACCGGTATCATCCATCCAGTATTGGGGCAGTGCTCAATACCGACCCAAACCTCTTCCCATCCAGTACAAACCATCCGGCACACAAAGAAGAACTGTACCGGCCAGCATCCATCCGGTACACACCATCCGGCACACATCTTCAAAGAGCATGCCGACCCGCCTCCATCCGGCGCATCCATCCGGCACACATCTTCAAAGGGCATGCCGACCTGCCTCCAACCGGTACACACCACTCGGTATTGGGACAGTGGTGAGTACTGGTCCAGCTCTCTCTTCCATACCGTTTCAAGCCCACCCAGTACAAGTCCATATCTGTCCTCGTCAAAGCCAGCCGAAATGACTGAAAGATCAGGCCAAATGGAGAACTTACACTCGGATTTAGTTTCCGAAGTCTTCATAGAAGTTGTAGATAATTGAGTTAGCTGTCTTCTGAAGGTGCTTGCAAGTCATTCTGATCCGTGGTTTGAAAGACACATCAGATTTAGCAGGGACATGTCTGTCTGGCGCCCAAACGAGTTATGCTCAAAGAAGCAATACCGACCCATCTTTGCTAGGTATCACCGACCGGTACAAGGTAGAAGCAGTGTCGACCCAGCCAATACCGACCCCATCTGGTTGGTACAGACCACTTAGACCCATAATCAACCGGGCCAACACCCGGTTTGTCTCGGGTTGACCCGGTTCGCCCCATTTCTCTTTAAATAACTTGAAACCTAATTGTTTTTGGCAAGTCTTCTTCTTGGAAGAGTTGGGCTCGACTCAAACTCTCTTTTTCGAGGGATTTTGATTGCTCTTCATACAAATGCCACTCTATAGAAGATTTCTTCACTCTATCTTTATATTATGTTTATTTAATTCTTGTTCTTCATTTTTATGTCTTTTTCTCTTGTGTTCTTCATGTTTTTTGTGAGTTGACTTTTTGTTGGATTTTGGATTATGCTAGATTAGGATGATTTTAATGTTGATTTGTGTTGGTTAGGTTCTAAATCCTTGCTTTCCTTTCTTATTTAGTATTCTTAATGCTAGATTAGGCTTGAGAAAGTTAATCTAGATCATAGGGAATTTCATGCACAAAAGGTGTTCGATGAAATTCTCCAATGAACTAAATAAGAGATTTTCATACTTAACTCATCAGAATGAATGTTTGAGATGAATCTTGGTTAATAAAACTTGTGTTGAATGCTTGCTAATCACATATTACTAATGAGAGTTTGAATTGATTAAGTGATTAGTAAAGAGATTAGTGTCATGAGAATGAAGTAATCTTATTCAAGTGTTCTAGACCTAAGGAATAGCATAGATTGTGTGCATTAGCATCATAAATGATGATGATTTGGATTGCATCTTGTTAGATCATTCACATAGGTTGATCTTAATGCTAGTTTTGGATTGAGAGATCAAAACTAGAGCTTAAGCATTTCATGCCCGAAAGGTGTTCGATGAAATGCTTGAAACAAACCTATTGTGAGCTTTTCACATCCTAGCCAATGAGAGTCGATGTTTAGGGTGATTAGTGAACTAATTGGAATTGTTTATTAATACTCATTGATTATCGTATTGCAAACGAGAGTTTATGTCAATCAGGTGATTTGTGAAGTGATTAGTGTCATGAGAATGGATTAGTCATATTTGTAAATTCCATGTTCTAGGATAGTGTTTAATTAAATCTTTGTCATAATTATTTGCTTCTTAATCATCTCTTTGATAGTTATATCCCATGATTCAACACTTATATCTTTTGTTTTCTTTCTTCCATTTTACTTTCTTATTTTAAAAATATAAAACCCAAAACCATATGCTCTACCTTAAGAAGTTTCATGCATTTCTAGTGTATTAATCTTACCCCTATGGATTGACACCTCTTATGCTACAATGACAAGCATAGAGGAATTGATAAGAACTTAACAAAAATCCTCTATCAGTGAGCATTGTGGCTTGAGAAGCCATACCTCTTGGGCATGTCACAGCACGCCCATGGCGATGTGTTACACATGCGGATTCAACGTGAGCCCTCGGGATGAAGAACTAGTGCGATCCAACACTCATACTGATATATCATGGTTTTTACCCCTTTTAAGCCATGATATAGGTCCGTTTTATGGAGTCTTTCTACTATTTTGTAGTGTTTTAGAGTCTTTTACAGGTTTTAGCACGTTTGGAGCATAATTGGAGATATTGGAGTTTTTTGGAGCATTTTGGAGCAAAACAGAAGTTCGTGTAGCTGAGTATCCGATTTGAAGCCCTTGTATCGATCGACACCACCTGGTGTCGATCGATACTGACACCATGAAGGAAGGAAGCACGTTACTGCCGAGTATCGATCAATACCACTTAGGTATCGGTCGATACCGTCATCCAGAGGGAAGGAAACGCGACTTTTATGAAGAGTTGAAGAATTGCAAAATTGCCCAGAAGACTTTAGTATTTACAATTTAGCCCAAAACGTGTTTTAGCACTATAATTAGGTTTTTGAATCACTTTTGTTGACTAAGCTTTATTTTACTTTTGTTTTGATTAAGCATTATTCTACTCTAGTTTTTGGAGAGACAACTCTGAACTCCTGTTTCTTATTGATTGCTTTGATGATCTATTCAATCATGTTGTTTTCATTCTCCATGTCTGAGTAGATCTCTTGTTAGGTTCAGGGTTCTCATAAGAGTTTTCTCTGAATGTTAGGTTAATTAGTTAATTAGGATTCACCATCTGAATTAGTTCTTCACCATAGGTTGTTCCCATAGCTAATTCTAGGTTGACGAATCTAGAACTTAGATCTTAGGATAATTGATTAGGCACGAGAGTGCGATTAATTACCTGATAGAACCTAGGGTGAGCAAAATAACTATTTGCAAAGAGATTTGGTTTAGTTGTTTTGTGAACAAATCAAACTTGAAATAAAAGCTGGTTTAGACTTTAGGATTCGCAAAGAGATTTGGAATTTTAGGATTTAGACTTAGATAGTTTTCGCAACGAGAGTTGGTTAGCTATACTTTAGTGATTTGAGTTCAAGAACCGCGCTAAATCTGAATCATGTTAGTTAGTTCATCTATATTCATTGAATTCATGAGATATACCATGAGCCTATCTTTCTCCCAATTGATTTACAACCCTTTTAACTTACGCATTGCTTTCAATTTCATCTATTAGTTTAGCTTAATTCGAATCTACATAATCTATTGCGTGATATTCTGAGTTCTTGTGTTCGACCCCTACACTTACTACAAAACTGCTTTAGTACTTTTAGGGTATTAATTTGAGCATATCAAATTTGGCGCCGTTGCCGGGAACTCAATTTCTCCATTAGATTTTAGCTAAGAATTTCGACTAAGCTCGTCGGTATCGATCGATACTACCCAGTGTCGGTCGATACTCGTCGAATTTTTTTATTTTTGTTACTTACGTTCTTGATCTTTTGTGTTTCAGGTTGCATGCCTAATCGAGAAACCAGGAGAAACAAGAACACTCAGCTAGTTGATCCGTCAAACGAGCAGCTAGCACTTTTGGAATGCACAAACAGGAAAGCAAGGAAGCCAGCAGAGATGAACAATCCAATTGTATTGATTCGTGATGAAGCTGGGACTTTGAGAGACCAAGAGGGTCATTTGTGCAATGAAGTTGGACAGCGACTTGATGGTGAGGGAAACATCATAATCCCTCCAGCTGCTGTCGATGAGATTGTCGCGCGAGCTGCGCGTAATAACGAGGTGAATAATGGGAATGCTGGGGTTAATCGTGCCAGGACGCTTAGAGAGTACAACAGACCCGATCAGTTCTATGCCAATCGGTCTGCGATTCGTATTCCCACTTTTCAGAGGAATGACTTTGAGCTGAAACCTGCATACTACACACTTGTGGGTCAGCACCCTTTTCATGGTTTTCCTCATGAGCATCCCATGGATCACATTGAGAGGTTCGAGGACTTGGTCACTAGCATCAAATGCAATGGAGTGTCCTACGACTACCTGTTCTGTAAGCTTTTCCCATACTCTCTTGGTGTGGATGCTTCTTATTTGCTCAAGCAATTACCAGCTGGGTCATTGACTACCTGGGATGAGACTAAGACTGCCTTCCTCAATAACTTCTATGATGATGCGAGATCCGAGGAGCTCAGGAACAAGATCTCTCAGTTTTCTCAAGGACCGACAGAGGCACTTAAGGCTACTTGGGTGCGATTCAGATCATATCAGAGAGATTGTCCACATCACGGGTTCACTAATTTCCAGTTGCTGGGTATCTTCTTCAGAGGGATTGATTGGAGGTATCAGATGATTTTGGATGCTGCGAGTAATGGGAATTTCAACACCAGGTATCCAGACGATGCTTATGTGCTGATTGAGAACTTGGCGTCTAGCAATAGCACCACGAATGCAGACTCTGAGCGGAAGAAGCGGGCTGCGAATTTGGATGAATCACAGATTGCCGAGGTTTAAACCAAGCTGGATTCAGTACACAATCTTCTGATGGGTAAGACGAAAGCTGTTCACTTTGCTGATGAGGATGAAGTGAACGGTGTTAACTACATTGGTGGCGCTGGATTTCAAAGTCAAAGATATCAATACCCACCTCACCCACCCAACACTCCAGAGAGCAAGGTTGAGTCTATGTTTGAGTAGCTTCTTCAGGGACAGCAGAAGATGACAGTGAACTTTAATGGGAAGTTGGATGCTCTGTACACATATCTGAATGGGAAAATCGAAGCTCTCAACATTCATCAGAAGATGCTGGAAACTCAGGACACTCAAACTGCAGCAGCTGTCAAGGGAAAGATGGTTCATGCACAGAATGAACAAGTCCATGCAATCACCTTAAGAAATGATGAAGAGGTCGATCCAGGAGTGACAATTGGCCTAACTTCAAAGAATCTCGTCGATGACGACGATGAGGCTCCTGAAATCGCCCCAATATCGATCGATACCACCCAACATCGGTCGATACTCGTCCAAGGATCTGCCAAGGACATCTCAGAACCCCCAGTGTCGACCGACACCACACCTGTATCGATCGACACCACATCTGAAGAGACGACAGAGAAACCTTGTATCGATCGACACCAACCTAGTGTTGGTCGACAACCCTCGCAGACTGAGCCAGAAACTGAGAAGACACGTGCGTTGACGCGAGAAAGGGATTACAAGCCTAAAGTGCCATATCCTATACCACCTAGGCATCTCATGAAAACCATAACTGCGGAGAAGTTGCTAGCTTTTGAGAAGATGGTCAGGAGGATCCCCCACACTATATCTTTTGAGGAAGCTTTTGAGAACCGTCCTATAGCGTGTTACTTCGAAAATTGCAGAGAAACTGAGGAAGAGATAAAGGCACTCTTCATCAAGGCCAGAAGTATACCACCTCCACTGAAGTAGCTGACTAAGAGGGAAGACCCAGGAAAATTTTCAGTTCCATGCTCCATCTCTGGAGTTGAATTCAAGGAGTCTCTCGTTGATTCAGGGTCTAGCGTAAATGTCATGTCAAGGGCAATTGCAGAGAGGTTGAGAATTGGTATTAGATATGCCGAGATGACTCTGACATTCGCAAATTCTTCAACATCAACTCCATATGGTACAATCCCTGATTTGCTGGTTAAAGTAGGAGATTGTCTGGTTCCTACTGATTTTCAGGTCGTAGAGATGAGTGAACGTTCTAGTACGCCTCTGATTCTTGGAAGACTGTTTATGGCTACCGTTGGTGCGATTATAGATACCCCTAGTAAGAGAATCTCGTTCTCATACATCGAGAAAGAGGTCTCCTACAAAGCTATTCCATCTAGAGGAGCTCCCAAACATTTCCAAAGTATCACCGTTGCTATAGGAGAGACGTTGATGGTTGATCTTTTGGAAGAGCCTCCTGACGAGCCCACTGCCATAGACCTTCCAGATAGTCATTCTGTCATCACCAAGAAAGGCATCAAAAAGGCTAAGGCAAAACCCGAGGGCACACAGAACTTGCATCGACCACGAAGCCCTTGTATCGGTCGATACCCCACGCGCACTGCTACCCATGTGACTTTAATCCCTCAAAAGTGTGATGGGGACTCGATTGAGTACAAGGTGAAGTGCAAAGGAACCTTAAAACCATTCTCCAAGGCTAGAGTTATTCTTACTTCGGAGCTGAAAGAGAAGGGAAAGGAGGTTGTGGATAGCATGTTGAGCAGAACTCTGAAGCTGGCGAGGTCTAGTTGTGGAGCTTGTTTTGGCGCAAGTTCTCATTCCTATCCCAACTAATACATGAGCCAAAGTCAAGCTACTGACTTAAAACAAGCGCTTGATGGGAGGCAACCCATTGGTGAGTCTGTACATACCTCTTTTTATTTTCGTTTTTTAATTTTTGGTTTTGTGTCTTGTGTCTTGACGTGAAGCAGATTTAGAAGTGGAGTATCGACCGACACCAGTCTGTGTCGATCGATACCACAGTCGCGGAGAACGAACAGGAATATGCCATAAGTATCGACCGATACTATATGGTGTAGATCGACACCGCGCGGGCAGGTAAGTTTTCTTTTAAAACCCTAGGGTTTTTCTTTCACGTCTCTTTTCTCCATCGATCGATACCGCCTCCTTTCTCCCTCTCAAATCGCATCTCTCTCGTTTCTTCACCGATTTTGGTGATTCAATTTCCTAGATTCATTGGATTTTTGTCCTCTATCTCTTTCTAGCATTTGTTTTTCCGATCAGCAAAGGTATGTATTCGAAATTCCACCTTTTCAGTCCGAATTTCTTTCTTTTAGGTTTGAAGTTTGTGAGATTTTACTCCTTAGCACTTGTTTTTCTTGACAATTGTCATTTGCTGAGATGCTCTAGAGTAGTTTCGCACCCTGCCTTACATTCAATTGCCTTTAGTTTCGACTTTTGGATGATTTGGATTGTGGAGATTCGATGAACTCGAAAATGGCAAGGGTGTCGATCGATACCCTCTAGTATCGATCGACACCATTCGTGTCTGATGCTACGATTTTGCTGTGATAGCTGAGAGGTGTTGGATTTATGCTGTGTCTTTTTGTCTTTGTTTGTAGATGGCATCTAGGCAAAAGCGAGCAAGACCTTCAGATGCGTCGAGCTCCAACCCATCATCTCCTGCAGTTCCTTCGCCTACTGCAGCCGCTCCATCTGCTCCTGCCATTCCTGTAGCCCCACGTAGAAGCCCTTGGCCTAAGGTGAACGAGAAGGCTAGGATCCCTTGTCATCTAGATTGGCACATGACGGAGAAGGAGGTCGTGCAGAGTGAAGCCTGCATTTACAGACCCATCTTGGATGCGTGGGATGATTATGACACGATGCACTATAACGCGTGGTTGGGAGTTTTTATCGAGCCTACTCGGTTTGTTGACGGGGTGTCCATGCGTCGCTTGGGCCTTGTCACAGAGCTGGCCCGTCTACTTGAGAAGATTGGTCTTGGCCATATGGCTACTCAGCAGTATGATCTTTACCCGGACTTGGTTCGTCAGTTCTTGGCGATAGTTCGCGTTTACTACCAGGACGAGGTTCTCCGGTATGCACAGGAGGGTACTTTGACTTTCATGGTTTTCCGCGGGATTGCAGGAGAGTTACTCTTCTCGCGCAGCATCCTGACATGCAGACATTTTGGGAGCATTTCGGGAATGGTGCTTATTACTCTAAGGAGTCCACTCAGATGGATATACGACACCCGGTCCTGCGCTGTTTGGTTAGGACCCTGAGCACCACTCTCTTGTGCAAGATGGAACCAAACAAGATGAGGGTGTCCGAGCTTCTACTTCTGTGTCTGGCTATCAGAGACATTATTCCTGAGGAGGATTTCGCATGGCCTGAGCTTTCAGAGGTCAACCTTGGAGCTATATTTGCGCATCAGTTGGTCTCTTTGAAGACCAAACCATTCACAGGCACGAGCACGAAGGCCAAGAGAGAGACAGTTGGTAGTCTCCTCACTCCTATCTTCCAGCACCTTGGGATCAATACTACGAGCTGCAAGATAGTCACTACGCGTCGGTTTATGGATGAGAGTCACCTGAAGAACCTTACGTGGTTGAAGCCCTAGAGGCGTTGGTTCTTCACTACATCTGCTGGAGATTTTCTGGTGCAGCTCCTTAACGACACGCTGACAGACATTCTCGAGGATCCTTCTCAGCTTCGTTTCGAGCCTCCTCCGGCCCTGTTGATTCGAGCACCTGCGACTAGACGACGAGCTCCTGCACCTGCACCTGCTGCTGCTGACATTCCATCTACTTCACGCCAGGGAGGACGAGCCCTGCACCTGCACCTGCTGCTGCAGCGACTTTTTCTATCCCTACACCATCATTTCCTTCTCCTTCGGAACTTCTGATGGAGCCAGCTGCCTTTCAGAAGGTGATGATAGAGAGTATGAGGAGCATCTGGACTGCTATTTCTCGCTGCCGCTGCATGACTGACATGGACGCTGCTCCTTCGTCTCAGCCTGGAACCTCGCCGACTCCGGTTGATTCTTCTCCTGTTGGTGATCCTGATGCTGATGGTGATTCCGAGCCGACAGAGGATTAGTCTTCTTCTGTTTTCACGTTTGTTTTTCTTTTTCTTTTCTTTTTACTTTTTTCGTTTCTTTTGAACCTATGTCAGCTTTATTTTTGCATTTGAACTCATGGATTTATGCTTGATTATCTTGTTGCTATTAACTTTTTTTTGAGTGTTCCTAATAGTGCTAACTTCTAACACTTTTGATCACTTTCCCTGGTTAAGCAACTCGATGCCACTGATTTGATATCAATGTGTCGACATACAGCTGGTATCGATCGATACCAGTCTGTATCGATCGACACTCATCACCTTCACAGCTAAGATTTTCGATTTTCACAATCCACTTAGTTCATTTGTTTTCTTTCACCAAACTTCGGCTAGATAACACTGGGGACAGTGTTGTTTAAGTCTGGGGGAGGTAGTCGCTGACATTGTGTTTGTTTTTCTTAAAGTTAGTCGTTTTTAATGAGTCAAAATTTGTTTTATTGAGTCAAAATTTTGTTAGAGATTATGATCGTGTTCTTGAATCTGCTGTTTTGAATTTGCTTCTGAGTGTCCACTGTTACAGAATCAGTTACAGATCGACTAATGAAAAATCCAAAGGCTGACCAGTTAACTAGAAGACACACATGTTTCCAGCAGAGTTCTTTTAAAGCCTGAGCCAAATTTTTGCACTTCATCGACGTGGTTAGTATTCACAGAGCTTGATTCCTCATTCATATCTGACAAAGGAACCCATGTGTTTAAAAGTGACAGTATCTCTCTCCCCTGTTATAAGTTAATAAATAAGAGCATAAAAGATGAAATGATTTTCTCCTAAGTAGAGGGTTAGGAATGTTTCCAGCGATCCCATTATTCTACTTGGTGAGGGATGATCACACAAAGGATTGGAAGCAAGGCTAGGATTTTCCTATGATGCCATTATTCGCCTACACCCCTTGACACATAGAGAGGGAAGAACCAGGGATTCGGTGGCAAACACCATCAATACTCGCGTCTCATACCTTGACGTGTATATGCGAATCTAGAAAGAAAAAAAAAGAAGAAAAAAAGAGAGAACAAAATAAGAAATAAGTCTGGGGGAGAGAAAGTGATACAAAAAGTGCGAAATTGGGTGGTTCTTTGTCATGATATTGTATGGGAAAGAAGGTTCTTGGTATTAATCACAGCGATGAAACTGGCGATGTGGGTTTAATTGAACAATGCTTCGAAATAATGTGTGTAGTCTGGGGAAGCTGCAAATGTCTACGGAGAAGTACATGGTGGTTAGCTTTGGATCTGGTTAGGTGACATTTGGGTGCTTGGGAAAAGGGTCATTACAGTGTTTCAAGAACAGGTGAGTCTCCGTGTTTTCAAACTTCTTTCTCTGGTTTAGTCTTCTATTTGCTTGAGGGCAAGCAAAGGCTAAGTCTGGGGGAGTTGATATATCATGGTTTTTACCCCTTTTAAGCCATGATATAGGTCCGTTTTATAGAATCTTTCTACTATTTTGTAGTGTTTTAGAGTCTTTTACAGGTTTTAGCACGTTTGGAGCATAATTGGAGATATTGGAGCTTTTTGGAGCATTTTGGAGCAAAATAGAAGTTCGTGTAGCTGAGTACCCGATTTGAAGTCCTTGTATCGATCGACACCACCTAGTGTCGATCGATACTGACACCATGAAGGAAGGAAGCATGTTACTGCCGAGTATCGATCGATACCACTTAGGTATCGATCGATACCGTCGTCCAGAGGGAAGGAAACGCGACTTTTATGAAGAGTTGAAGAATTACAAAATTGCCCAGAAGACTTTATTATTTACAATTTAGCCGAAAACGTGTTTTAGCACTATAATTAGGTTTTGAGTCACTTTTGTTGACTAAGCTTTATTTTACTTTTGTTCTGAGTAAGCATTATTCTACTCTGGTTTTTGGAGAGACAACTCTGAACTCCTGTTTCTTCTTGATTGCTTTGATGATTTATTCATTCATGTTGTTTTCATTCTCCATGTCTGAGTAGATCTCTTGTTAGGTTCAGGGTTCTCATAAGGGTTTTCTCTGAATGTTAGGTTAATTAGTTAATTAGGATTCACCATCTGAATTAGTTCTTCACCATAGGTTGTTCCCATAGCTAATTCTAGGTTGACGAATCTAGAACTTAGATCTTAGGATAATTGATTAGGCACGAAAGTGCGATTAATTACCTGATAGAACCTAGGGTGAGCAAAATAACTATTCGCAAAGAGATTTGGTTTAGTTGTTTTGTGAACAAATCAAACTTGAAATAAAAGTTGGTTTAGACTTTAGGATTCGCAAAGAGATTTGGAATTCTAGGATTTAGACTTAGATAGTTTTCGCAACGAGAGTTGGTTAGCTATACTTTAGTGATTTGAGTTCAAGAACCGGGCTAAATCTGAATCCTGTTAGTTAGTTCATCTACATTCATTGAATTCCTGAGATATACCCTGAGCCTATCTTTCTCCCATTTGATTTACAACCCTTTTAACTTACGCATTGCTTTCAATTTCATCTATTAGTTTAGCTTAATTCGAATCTACATAATCTATTGCGTGATATTCTGAGTTCTTGTGTTCGACCCCTACACTTACTACAACAACTGCTTTAGTACTTTTAGGGTATTAATTTGAGCATATCACATACCACTTCCTACTCGACATCCGATGGGACAAGCGATTCATATGAGACCAACGGATCATGAGGATCCAGCGGGTCGGATGAATCATACGGAACCGAGGGATCAGGTGGATCCAGCGAATCGGTTTGGACGGACGCATAGGTAGTTTTGTCTAGGTTAGGTAACAGGGTAACCCGCCAGCCGTGTACACGGAGGTAAGTAAGGGTTCTAGACCTTCTGTGAGATAGTTTGTTACTTGAGTGTGAATAAGTCGCATGGGAGCCGGGAAGGCTGGGATCATGCGCAAGTACACTACAAGAAAATAGCATGTTTGCAACGACAAATTTCGTTGCGAAATCGTCGCAATACATGCATACCGTCGATTTTGCGACGAAACGTAAATCGTCGTTAACTGATCGTCGTAAACCAGAAATCGTCGTAAACCAGAAATCGTCGTAAAATCGTCGCAAAATAACGAGGAGCAAAAAATCGTCACTAAATCGTGGGTAATAAATCGTCGCTAAATCGTCGTAAAGTTTACTTCGAAATTACGACGAATATTGAAACGTCGTAAGAACGATGGTGATTTGAAGGCAATTTATGACGAAATACCGACGAGTTAAGGATATAATGGTGGAAAAAAATATCATCGTAAATTCGTCGCAAATATATAACAGTCATAAAATCGTCGTTAATGAATCGTCGTAAAATCGTCGCTACAGTTACAACAATTTTGCGACGATTTGTGTTCGCGACAATTTTGCGACGATTTGTGTTCGCGACGATTTGTGTTCGCAACGATTTTGCGATGATTTGTTAATTGTTTTTAGTTTATTAAATAATTAATTATAAAATTAATTTTAAAATTAAAATTTAATAATTTTCAAAATTTAAATTTGAAAATTAAAATTATAATTTGAAATATAATAAAAGTTTATTACAAAAAAAATATTATATAATAAAATTTATAAAGTTAATTCAAAATCATCGATCCCCAAATCATGGGTTCGTAGCTCCTCGTCTCTCGCCGGATCGGTTGTCTGACTTGGCCCCGTTGCCTCAGCCGCAGCTCGTCTTTGTCGCTTCACCTGCAACATGGCCTGCATTGCCGGGTTATCTACCGCCATGATGTCGAAGAGCGAGTCATTCTCCTTAGTCTTCATATCTAACCTCTGTTAAAGACTCGAAATCTTAGCCTGATTTGTCGTAGATTCGGTCTCAACCCTCTACTGAAGACTCGTAATCATGGCACGTAAGACGACTGGATCATCATCTGGCGATCGTCATCGTGGAGCAAATGACGAGGCGGCCGAAACATCTCGAATAGATCCCAACCTGACGACCATTCCCTTTTTCTTAGGGGCGACCTACAATTAAATATACATTTAATTAAAATTTTAAAAAGAAATAAAGACTAAAAATACTTAAATATATACTAAACTATTCTAATACCTCCTCGAAGATCCGGTCAATATCGGGTGTGGTCAACCCTCCATACTGGACCGACGAACCGCCAGGAGATAGCTGCTGAGATAGCTGTGTCTCTCGCTCGGTGATCCAGGAATTCACCTTGTTGAAGATATGCTCAGCCTTCTCTGAAACAAAGGCACCATTCTTCTTCCGGTGTGTCTTTTCATAAACCTGCGTCAACGGAGGGAGTACACCTCCGTTTTCGGCGGCCTAAGAAAAAAAGACAATGTTATTAATCAAGTAAATTTAAACGAAATAATTTAAATAACATAAACGAAATAATTTAAATAAATTTAATTACCATTTTTAGACGAACAGCCGCAAAAGGCGTTTGGCCGGATGTATGAGGCAAAGCCGCGGGTTTGCCATCCGGGCCAACAGAGTTGCGGGAAGCCGAATACTTCTCCGCAGTTCTTATCGAGTTCGGATCCAGCCAATACCGCACCAAACTGTCCCAAACTGCTTTATCCATCGAAGGAGGCTTCGCTTCATCGTCGTTCTTCTTCCATGCCTTCTTCCATTCCCCAATCACGCCTTGGAGACGTAACTTCACCCTCTCGAGAAACAATGTTTCAACCATGCCATGATTCCCAATTTCCCAATGATATTTTTGCTGCATCAGAAACAAAAATAATCAAATATTATTTTATCAAATCAAATTAACTTATAAATATAATAAAAATATTTTATATTTTTGTTTACACGTACCGCAAACATCTTGGACCATGTATCTTTGACGTGCTTCGGGAGCTGTTTCCAATTGGTATGAGGCTTGGTAAAGTATTCCTTGATGATTTCGGAAATGGTGCACCCAACTTTGCATTCAACCCCAAACCTGAAAAAATAATTAATAATTAAATAAAATATATTTAATATAAATATGTAATAATAAATGCAATTAAAAAAATAAAATATATTACCATTTTGAACCGTCGAAATGGTCCGGGTCTAATCTCGTAATCCTATAACGTCCCGGCTGTGCAAGCAAATCCAAGACCGTCATATGTGCATACGGGGCAGACGGACGGCCTCCAACTTGCGGAACCTGAGGTGGTGGTGGTTGCGGCGGTGGAGCACTGTGTGATTGCGTTGGCGGGACGAAATCCGTCTGTGTAGCCTCAGAAGACTCAGGTTGTGCGCTACCTGATGGCCCACCAACATCTCTAAAAAAACTGAGCATAATGTAGACGATTGCTCATCTACATCAAAATATAAAAATATTACTATCTATAAAAATATATCAAAATTACAATCCAAGATTACGACATTAATCTCCTAATTTCTATTTTTCTATCAACCTAATTTTTTCTATCAACAATACTAAACTAAATAAATTAAATACAATAAAAATAAAGATTTTTTTTTTTACTTTTTTTTTGGCCGAGATTGTCGAGAGTGAGAGAGATTGAGAGAGAGGTTGAGAAGTTGTGAAGAATGAAGAAGTGAGCGGCTGATTATATAGAATTGGCTGTCATTGCGAAATCGTCGCATCGTTGCATTCCACATCAAGCATCTATCCAACCTGCACGATGAAGATTAGTGCTGACCGATTCTGGGTCGACACTACCAAACGGCACTAATCCCGCGGTCACGTAGGTCGATTTCTACCGGCTGAAAGAAGTCCCGCGCACGAACCGGCACGCCTCGTATCGGCAACCTATATGATGAAGATTAGTACCGACCCGTTAAGGGCCGGTACTACCAGCCACACTAAATCCAGAACAAGCACAGATCAATTCATGCCGGCTAAAACTCATCCCGCATGTGACCTAGCACGTTCCGCATCGACCCGATCTCATTCCAGCCGGCTAAACCAGTATCCAGCTCCCAGCCGACCTGCTCGAAGAAATCTGGTACCGGATGGTTTGTACTGACCCAGAATCGGTCGGTACAAACTCTTCTTCTACAAACCGATCCATACTCGACCGGGTCAATACTCGGTTTGTCCCGGGTTGACCCGGTTCACACTATTCACTATTTAAACCCACAAAAACCTAATTTTGATTTATGTCTTTCTTATGCTAAAAAACCTCTTTTTGAATGTTCTAAGTATTTTGTAAGAGAGATTCTCCTTTTTAATTTATGCAATCTATTCTCAATCTTCTTTCTTAATCATCTAATCATTTAATCATGGGATTTAACATGTTCTTCATAGGATTTGTTGGACCCATCATGATTAGTGAGTAGTCTCCTAGGATCTAGGGATGGGTTAGGATTAGGTGACTTCCATGAATGATTTGTGATGCTTAGGGATAGATAATCAATTTCCTACTCTTAAGGAGTGTGTTTAATGCTTGATTGTGCTTAAGAAAGTCAAACTTGATCCCAAGGCATTTCCCACCCACAAGGTGTTCAATGAAATGCCTAAGAGAGCTTTCTAAGAGAAATACCCTTCTTAGCCTAAGAGATTAGTTGTCTAAGGGATTATTTAGGTGATCTTGATTAATGAATTTAATGCTTCCTAATTAAGAGTCCACAAATGAGAATTTGATCTTAGATTAGTAATTAGCATAGGTGATTAGTACCTTGAGAGAGGATTAGTCACGATTAGGATCTTAACCTTGGAAATTAACCTTGATTGTGTATGAGCATCATGAATTAGACTTGGAATAGCCTATATCCATTTTTTGAATTCGCATCTTGCTTAATTTGTTTCATCTTGTTCATTTGCTTAATCTTGTTAGGGTGTTAGTAAAACTCAACAATTCACTTATTTAGCTTAACTTACTTGAGTGCCTTGTATTCTACGTGCTTAGAATTAATCCCAATACGGATTGATAACCTTCTATACTACTCGTATTGGAGTTATTGATACCTCCTTAAGACCGAAAAGTCTTAGTATCAATTTGGCGCCGTTGCCATATTGGGATTTGATTTTAACATTGAGATTTAGGTTCTTTGTGAGCTTAAGTATTACTTTCTACCAAGTTACTAATCTTCTTTACCTCCTATTGCTTTTGCTCTCTATAGGTATATGCATACCCGTTCTCGTGGCAATACCAATCTCGTAGAACCGAGGGACGATATATATCAACTTCAAAGGGGTTCAAGAGCACGACAAAGCCGCGTGAGAGCGCAAGAAGAGGTTGGTAACGAAATGGAGAATTTTGACGATGTTCCACTTGGGAACATTCACGATAACATTCCACACCAAAGGAACGGTGGGAATGGAAATGGGAACAACCAAGAAGGTGGTGGCAATGGAAACCATCACCACCCAATCCGTCCAAACCATCCACCTAGGGCTCGGCATGTTGTTGGAGAAGGTGATGCAGCGAATGCACACCAAAATCGCCAAGGGATTCAACCACCTCTGGTAGAAAACAACAACTTTGAGGTCAAACCGGGGTTAATCAACATGGTTCAAGCTAACAAGTTTCATGGGTTGTCAATGGAAGATCCATTGGACCACATAGACCAATTTGACCGGATATGTGGTCTCACTAAGATCAATGGAGTCTCCGAAGATGGCTTCAAACTTCGTCTCTTCCCGTTCTCTCTAGGTGACAAGGCTCACCAATGGGAAAAGAGCTTACCACAAGGATCTATTACTTCTTGGGATGATTGCAAACGTGCGTTTCTTGCCAAATTCTTTTCACCGGCTAGAACCGCCAAGCTTCGCAACGAGATATCGAGCTTCACACAACGGTCCAATGAGTCTTTCAACGAGGCTTGGGAGAGATTTAGAGGCTACACATCTCAATGCCCTCATCATGGCTTTAGCAACGCCTCTCTCTTAAGTACTCTATACCGGGGTGCTTTGCCTAAGATTCGAATGCTACTCAATACGGCATCGAATGGTAATTTCTTGGCTAAAGATGTGGAGGAGGCAATGGAGCTTGTGGAAAACTTGGCTACTAGTGATGGGACATATGGTGACGATTATGACCGTGCCACAAGGACCATAAGCGACTTTGAAGAGCACAAGCGAGCCAACGACATGAAGACACTTAATGAGAAGATGGATAAGCAAGCATCCTTGATAGATAAACTTCTTGAGGCCACTAAAAAAGAGTCTCAAAAAGCGGTTCATTTCATTGGTGATTATGAAGATAATCAAGGTTGCTATGAAGAGGAAGCCGTTGACACGCAGGAGGAAGTGAACTACGTTGGGAACCAAGGGAACTACCAAAGACAAGGGTTCAATCACAACTATAGAAACCATCCCAATTTCTCTTACCGGAATACAAATGTTGAGAATCCACAAGACCAAGTGTATCCTCCACAACAAGGGAACCAAGCCCCTCAACAAAAGCAATTCAATCAACAACAAGGTCAAGCCTCTAACTCAAACCAAGCTTTCATTCCCAAGAACAACTTCCAAGGAAACCAAGGCGGATTTCCACAAAAACAAGCTTTTGCACCACCCGGTTTTCAACAACAACAAGGGTTTATACCACAAGGTCACGCATCTACGTCTAAACCGCAAGAACTTGACTTGAGCTCCATGTTCCAACAATTACTAAAGGGACAAGCGGAGATCAATACGCGGGTAGATTGCTCATACAACGACCTCAACACCAAGATTGAGGCTTTGACCTCCAAGGTAAAACAAATGGAGACCAAAGGCGTTACTTCTTCTTCACGACCACAAGGTCAACTTCCGGGCAAGTCCGAGACCAACCCCAAGGAGTATGTCAACGCCATCGCCCTACGGAGTGGTACGGTTTTTCCAACTAGAGTAGCTCCTCCTAATCTCAACGAGGACATTGAGAACCAAAGTGGGGGGGGGTGGAACTTCAAGAAGATGAAGACTTAGTTGAAGACGTGGTAGTGAGAGATCAAGACAAGGGTAAAGAGGTTGAAAAGGTCAAGCCTAGGGTTGTTGTTGCTCAAGAGAAGCCGAAGAAGAATGTGTTTGTCCCTAAGCCCTACATTCCTAAGCTACCATTTCCCGGGCGATTCAAGAAGCAATTGTTGGAAAAGTACAAGGCGGTGTTCGATAGGCAAATGGAGAAAGTGGAGCTTACAATGCCATTGGTTGATGCATTTCTACTTTTACCCCAATATGCTAAATTTCTCAAGGATGCGGTAAAGGAAAGAGCACAAGAGATGGAATCCATGGTGATTTTGACTCATGAATGTAGTGCCATCATCCAAAAGAAGGTGGTACCCAAGAAGCTTGGAGATCCCGGTTCCTTCACTCTACCGTGTGGTCTAGGTCCTCTAGCATTTGATAGTTGTCTTTGTGATTTGGGTCCTAGTGTGAGTCTAATGCGGTTTTCCGTTGCTAAGAGATTGGGATTCACGAAATACAAAGCTTGTAGGATCTCCTTGGTCCTTGCGGATAGAAGCGTGAAAGTGCCAATTGGGCTACTTGAATATTTGCCGATCGCGGTGGAGATTTCATTGTTCTAACGGATTTCGTAGACTTGGAGATGGACGAGAAACCAAAAGACCCGTTGACTTTTGGAAGACCCTTCTTGGCGACCGCGGGAACGATCATCGATGTGAGGAGAGGCAAGATTGACTTGCACCTGGGTAAAGATGAGGTTCTTGAGTTCAACATCAACGATGTCATGAAGAAGCCCACAATTGATGGTCAATGCTTCTACATAGAGGTCATGGATGAATTGGCGGATGAACTACTTGAAGAGTTGAATCTTGAAGATCGCTTGCAAGTTGCTTTGACTAAGAGCCAAGGTGAACATGGGTACTTGAGTGATGAAAGTGAAGGCTTCAAGTTGATTTTGGACTCGCACGAGCCAATGGTCAAGGAGGTTCCGTTCATTGATTTGGATCATCAAGGGTTGAAGTGTGAAGACGGTACTACATTGGGTTCGGTACAAGAAAGCTTTGCTTTACAATAGGAGCAAGATGAGAATGTGGTGGAGGCTAGCTATGGTAAGTCTAGCAATGGTGACGGTTGGAGTGAGCTCAAGGCACCTAAGGTGGACCTCAAACCGCTCCCTAAAGGGCTAAGGGTGCTAACGAGGTGCGAGGAGACAAACTTGGTGTTGAATTGGGAGAAATGCCACTTTATGGTGCGGGAAGGCATCGTCCTAGGACACAAGATCTCGGAAAGGGGTATTGAAGTGGACAAGGCTAAGATTGAGGTGATGATGAGTTTGGAACCGCCAAAGACGGTGAAAGATGTTCGAAGCTTCTTGGGGCACGCGGGTTTCTACCGTTGCTTCATCAAGGATTTTTCGAAGATCACGAGGCCTCTCACTAGGCTCCTTTGCAAAGACGTTAAGTTTAACCTTGATGAGGAATGCTTAGAGGCGTTTTTGGAGATCAAGAAGGCTTTGGTTAGTGCTCCAATTGTTCAAGCTCCGGATTGGGATCTACCATTTGAGATCATGTGTGGTGCGAGCGATTTCGCGGTTGGAGCGGTCTTAGGACAAAAGAAAGACAAGAAGGTCAACGTCATCTAATATGCAAGTAGAACGTTGGATGACACTCAAGCGAGGTATGCTACAACGGAGAAGGAGTTGTTAGCGGTGGTGTTTGCTATGGAGAAATTATGTTCGTATGTGGCTGGCTCGAAGATAGTAGTCTACACGGATCATGCGGCTTTGAGGTACATTCACGCCAAGAAGGACACCAAGCCAAGACTTCTCCGATGGATTTTGCTACTTCAAGAGTTTGACATGGAGATTGTGGACAAGAAAACCATTGAGAATGGAGTTGCGGACCATTTGTCTAGATTGAGAATTGAAGACTTTGTTCCAATCGACGACAAACTTCCCGAAGAAAGTCTTATGTTGGTGAGTGTCTTGAGAAAAGGGATAGAGGCCGCGAAGAGTCTTAAGAATGCGAGTGGTTTGGAAGACGGCAAGCTGCCTTGGTACGCGGATTTGGTTAACTACTTAGCTTGAGGAAGAGAGCTGCCGAGGTTAGAACGGTACAAGAGGAAGAGGTTCTTCCATAATGTCACTCGGTTTTATTGGGATGAGCCGTTCCTCTACAAGTTGTGCTCGGATGGTCTTTACCGACAGTGTGTCCCGGAAGAAGAGGTTAGTGGGATCTTGTTCCATTGTCACGGTTCATCATATGGCGGTCACTCGCTTCATTCAAGACGGCGACAAAGGTTCTCCAATCCGGTCTTTGGTGGCCGAGTCTATTCAAGGATGCACATACTTTTGTTTCGACTTGTGATGCTTGCCAAAGAAAAGGGAACATTGCTAGAAGAGATGAGATGCCTCAAAACCCTATTCTTGAAGTTGAAATTTTTGATGTTTAGGGCATTGACTTCATGGGACCGTTCTCCTCTTCTTACGGGAACCAATACATTTTGGTAGCGGTGGATTACGTGTCTAAATGGGTCGAAGCAATCGCTAGTCCGACCACTGATGCTAAGGTGGTTCTAAAGCTTTTCAAATCGATCATTTTTCCACGCTTTGGGGTGCCAAGGGTCGTCATTAGTGATGGAGGAAGCCACTTCATCAACAAGGTCTTCGAGAGTCTACTCAAGAAGCACGTGGTTAAGCATAAAGTGGCTACACCGTATCACCCTCAAACAAGTGGCCAAGTGGAAGTCTCGAATCAACAAATCAAGGCCATACTAGAGAAGACCGTAGGTAGCTCGAGAAAGGATTGGGCTAAGAAGCTAGATGATGCGTTGTGGGCATACCGGACGACATTCAAGACACCTATTGGGACTACACCGTTCAATCTTCTCTACGGGAAGTCATGCCACTTACAAGGGCATGTGGGCCGTGAAGCTTCTAAATTTTGATCTCAAATCAGCACAAGAGAGGCGCTTGATCCAACTTCAAGAACTCGATGAGATTAGGCTCGAGGCCTATGAGAGCTCCAAGATTTACAAAGAAAGGACCAAGGCCTTTCATGACAAGAAGATTGTGCGTAAGAACTTCAAGGCCGGAGATCAAGTCTTGCTCTTTAACTCCCGGTTGAAGCTGTTTCCCGGGAAGCTACAGTCTAAGTGGTCCGGTCCCTTTGTGATCAAGGATGTGAGGTCTTATGGAGCTGTTGTTCTCGTGAACAAGAACGGAGAAGAATTTGTTGCAAACGGGCAAAGACTAAAACCGTACCATGCCAATGAAATCGTTGAGGAGAGCATCTCACTTCCTCTCAATGATGTTCTTTCCGCCTAAGCGGGTAATCGACGTCGAACTTACTGACGTTAAACAAAGTGCTCTTGGGAGATACTCCAAGCTTACCGCTTGTATATACTTTTCATTTTATGTTTTTATATCTTTTTAGGTCTTTTTGATGTTTTGTTTAAGTGTTGATAGGATCTTGCCGGGCTGCGAAGTTTTAGATCAACGGTGTTGGGGAACACAAGGATTAGAATACGAAAACAGAAAATCCGGAGGACCATACCGCTCCATCATGGGTCCGTATGGTGGATCGGTACTGGGACAGAAGGTTGTACCGACCGAATACACCGAGCAGGAACGGGTCGGCATGAATCGAAGAGAAATGATCTGTTAAAGTATGCCGACCGATCCCCAGCCAGTACTAATCAAGCGGTACAACGAAAAATTTTGTGCCGCTCAGTTAGTACCGCACCAGGATGGACCTCTACAGAGAGAAATCCTTGCCGCAACTTCCAGCCGAGATACTTCCCACCAGGGAGATTTTTAGCCGAGGGGATGCACACGAGGCAGTCTTTAGCCGGCTAGAAGGAGAAGGAGACACACCAAAGGCGTAAGGAAGAAGTTTAGTGCCGGATGGTTAGTACCGGCCGAGAACCGAACGGTGCAACACATAAAGATTTCCCCCGATCGACCTCCAGCCGACACAATTTTCACTCGGGCAAGTTTTTAGCCGAGAGATTAGTGCCGGGCGACTTGTACCGGCTCAGAATGGATCGGTACTAAGAAACACTCTCGTACCGCTTGATTAGTGTCGATCTATGATGGGTCGGTATAGAGCAAAACGTTCGTACCGCGCAATCCATGCCGATCAAGGATCGAACGACGCGAAGAAAAATGCTCGTACCGCACGGTTTGTGCCGATCCAAAACGGATCGGTATGAAAAAGTCAACGCGGGTCAACGAATTTTCATGCGCATTTTTATCCAGCCAGGCCCGTTTGACCCGACCCGACGCGATAAAACCCTTCTTCTCCGGCTAAGTCTATCGCGCCTCCTTCTTCCTTTTCTCTCTCGGTTTTTCTTCTTTTTGCCATAACTTTCACTCTAGTTACTCAAATTCTGCTATTCAAAGTGCTGTGAACTCAAATTTTCGTGCTCTTTTTGGATTTACCATCATCATTCTCACTTGTGCACTCACCCCCAAGGTATTTCACCAAAGATTTCGTGAATTTATTCTTGAATTGAAACTCCATGGGTGTTTAAGTGTTATGCATCTAGCTCGATTTTAACCTTGGGGTTTGTTAGGAAATGATTGAATTGCTGTTATCCTTGAGCTGGAATGTGATGTTGATGGAGAAATTGCAGATTTTTGTTCTTGATTCTTAGTGGAGATTTGATGAAAATGAGCAAATTTGTTGAATTAAGCCCCTTCTTTCTCATGGCATTTATCTCCACTTTGTTACTCATCATCGATCTTGAGTTATGCTTCCATGGGACTAATGAATTCTTCGAGAAATTGTAGGAACGATGGGATGAACGAGAGCCGCCACTAAGAACGATGAAGCTCAAGCTCAAGCTCAGCCTCAAGCGCAAGCCGCGGGTAATGCAATGGTTGTCGCATCAAGTTCTCGAGCCAAAAAACCCGTTGATTCGATAAGCGCTAAGGCTAAGGGCAAGCAAATAGCCATTGTCGAAAAACCCACGAACAAGAAGAAGGGAAAAGCTGCGGGGAAAGAAAAAGGCAAGGCCGTTGCTATTCTGGATCCTCCAACCACGGAACAATGCTTCGACAAGCTTATTGACATGAATTTTGAGCAAGGTCATTTCGCGGATGTTGTTGTGCTATAGAAGATGGGGATTCTCGAAGACGTGGCAACAATCTTCGATACCATGGGTCTTGGACGGTTTTTACACGTCGGAGCAAGCCCATCACGTGCTTACTTGCTAATTCCTCTCTTCTCTCTAGGTAGCCTTCTACGACGAGCATCACAACAAGTCAAATGCCCAAACCGGGTTTGGAGAGATTGGGTTCGTGGTCAATGGCAAAGACTACCGAATGACCTTCCATGAGATTTGCCAAGTATTCAGGTTCCGTGAAGAGGGAACAAGTGGGAGTCGTACTTTCAGTACCCCAAGAACGAGCTTAAGCGGGTATGGGAAACCATTGGTTATGGAGACTATCACCCGGGTGGAAACAAAACCACTCACATCCGTAACCCGGCGATTCGATATGTACACAAGGTGCTGGCCAATATGTTTTTTTGCCAAAGTGGAGTTCGGTATGGTTACACTCGACGAACTCGAGTTGATGGCTCTCGGGTTAAGACCCCTTCTCACGGTTTTCCCCAACGGGACGGTTTTCAAAGGAAGCGAGAGGACCCTGTCTCTTGCGACTCTCTTGGTGAGACGTTTCTTTTGCTACAAAGCATGGGCTTACGAGACCAAGAACAAGAAATCCGCGATAAGCATCGGTTGGCTTGTGACGCCTATTCTAAAGGCCAAGGGGGTAAAATTGCCGCATACGAAGGAGGAGTGGAATTTGATGGATGAGGCGTATCTCATACGCACGAGGTTCCTCAAGGGAAGGATTGGACCATTGCTCGCATACAACGTCATGCTGGGTAGAAACGAAGCGGTACAAGTCCTACTACCCCAAGCTGATCTCACCCGTCTCGAGAACCGGCGGAACATCTCTTTCTACCCCGTCAAGGACCAGCTTTACAACCCGGCCATGGATCCACCTATCGGCCTACCTCGCAAGGAAAAGGCCGAGAAGAGTAGGACTTCGAGGGCAAGTGCGACCGAAGAACCCTCCAACTTCGATGAAGATGCCGCTAGCCCACAATTCCCTATGCCTACCTACGGGAGTGAGCGATACCATTTTGAGCCGTTCGATGGAGCGATGGGCGATCTCGCCACTAGACACACACACCATCAAACGAGACTCCTTCAAAGGTGGTGCAAGTGGCAAGATCGATCGATGAAGAAGATGGCAAAGACGATTAAGATCTTGAAGGAGACGATCAAAGAGCTTAAGGCAAAGAGCTCTTGTGAAACAGCTAGCGACGGCCGCGAGGAGGCACGGGCCACAAAACGCCGTGAGATTGGCGAAGGATCGCATGGCAGTGAATTGATGGACCACGAGGAGGCATGCCGTTCCTTGGCTCGTAGAGAGAAGGCGGAAAAACGGAAGGCCATGAGATCTCCATCACCGTGTTCTAGCAACCCCTCCTTCTCGATGGGGTCTTCCTCCTCGTCTCAAGACTTCTAGGTAACGCTCCAACACCCTTGTACGTAATTTTCCTTTTCTTGAGTCTTACATTGTATAGTTATTTTTGTTTTTTTTTGTTTTTGGTTCTTCCTTTGAATTTATTTCACACCAAGACGGTGTGATTTAAGTTTGGGGGAGGGACCAGCATCTAATCATGTTTATTTTGATCTTATTTTTTCTATTTTGCATTTTGAGTCTCATGCATTCATCTAAGGCATAGAAAACACAAAAAAATAAAAAATAAAAAATAAAATTGAAAATTTTGAAAACACAAAAAGAAAAACATGTAGTTGCATTTCATAAGTAGGATCGAGTCTAGTAACATATAGGTTGCATTGCACGTGCATAGGGAGTAATGATGATTTTTCCTTGTAGAGTATCATTTTAAGAGCTCGGTCCAATGTCCTCGTTGCTAACTGTTTGATGCTTTGATCTCATGTTTGAAATAAAGGACGAACCATGTTTTGACCTCGTGTCTCATTACTTAGGTCTTAGCTAAAACAAGTGTGAATCGAGTCCAATCCTACCTACGTGATAACCTCAATTTTGACATATTAATTATCTTGGTTGTGCATGTCAATGTGGATTCATGGATACCGATACACATATTCGAGCTATCTTCCCACCACTCTTTGTTAGCTCGAATAGCCGGTTCCCCTCTTTGGAACGGTTAACCATTCCCATAACCTAACCGTCCTTCAAGCCAAAAACCATTTGTGAGCGACGTGAGGCCTTTTCCGAATCAACTAGGCAAAAAGTGTTGAGTTTAGAACGACAAGGAGAAGCTTCCGTGTAGAACTAGCACGAGCTCAAAGGGCTGGACATAGGTTAGGACTAGATAGGATGGGAGTTTGGGGATAAAGAAAAGAAAGAGAGTGAAGAAATGGGAAGAGATTGGGAAAAGAAATAGGGGGATAAGCAAAAGTTGAAATGGTTGGCAAAGAAAAGTGTTGGAAAAGCTCTAAGTGTCAAAAGAAAATAGTCTCTAGTTTTGAAAGAAAACAAGTAGTGGTGTCGAGCGATGCTTGTTGCTTCAAAACGTCCTTGGCAGATCTTTGGACGGGTGTCGACCGATACTGCCTGGTGTCGATCGATACCCTGGAAATCCCTGAATCCTCATCGTCATCTTCAGTTTGGTCAACAAAATTCTCTTCAGTTGGGTTGTTCTTCACTCTTGTAGTGACTTCCTCTGCACTGCTCGAGATGATTGCATTGATGTGCTCCCTCCTTGGGTTTTCTCCTCTACCTGGAAGAAAACCCTCTTGTCGTTTCACAGCTTCTGCAGTCTGAGCGACCTGAATTTTTAACTTCTTATGGTTCATGCTGAGAGTTTCGATCTTCCCATTCAGATCGGTGTACAGAGCATCCAACTTCCCATTAAAGCTCACCGTCATCTTCTCTTGCCCTTGAACCAGCTGTTCAAGCAGATCCTCGATCTTACTCTCAGGAGTCTTAGCAGGTACCTGCTGATAAGATGAACTCTCATAGTTCCTTGTGTAACCACTGCTCTGGAAAGGTTTATGGCTAAACTGATTCGACCCAGGACCACCTTGATAACCCTCAGATTTGAATCCTCCTTGCTGAAAGTTGTTGTTGTATTGATTCCTCTGACCTTGAAAACCAGAACTAACAACGTAGTTAACATCCTCTACCTCATCCTCCTTGAAAACCTCGACATCATCAGCAAAGTGAACAGCCTTCTGCTGCTTGCCCATCAACAAATTGTGCACCGAATCCAGCTTCGCATGCACCTCACCAATCTGTGAACCTCCCATACCACCAGCTAGCTTCTTACGCTCCATGTCAGCACTCTTTGTGCTATTGCTCGACGCAAAAGTCTCAATCAGCTGGTAAGCATCATCAGGATATTTGGTAAAAAAGTTACCATTGCTCGCAGAGTCCAAAGCCATCTGATATCTCCAATCAATCCCTCTGAAAAAGAAACTCAGTAGCTGAACCATAGTGTACCCATGATGTGGACAATCCCTCTGATACGATCTGAATTTTCCCCAAGCAGCCTTGAAAGCCTCAGTCGTTCCCTGAGAAAATTGGGAAATCTTGTTCCTAAACTCATCTGATCTCGCATCGTCATAGAAGTTATTTAGGAAGGCAGTCTTAGTCTCATCCTAGTTAGTTAATGACCCAGCTGTTAGTTGCTTGAGCCAATAAGAAGCATCCCCACCAAGAGAGTATGCGAAAAGCTTACAGAACAAGTAGTCGTAGGACACTCCATTGCATTTGATGCTAGAGACCAAATCCTCGAACTTCTTGATATGATCCATGGGATGCTCATGAGAAAGACCATGGAAAGTGTGTTGACCCACAAGAGTGTAGTACGCATGCTTTAGCTCGAAATCATTCCTCTGAAAGGCAGGAGGACGAATCGCTGATCGATTTGCGTAGAACTGATCAGGTCTGTTGCATTCACCAATTGTTCTACCACGCTCAATCGCAGCGTTCGCAGCATTCACTGCAGCTGGAGGGGCAATAGCGTTCCCTTCTCCATCGAGTCTCTGCCCTCTCTCATTGCACAAGTGACCCTCTCGGTCTTTGAAAGCACCAGCCTCATCCTGAATCAAAACCACTAAATCGTTGTTCATCGTTACTGGCTTCTTTGCTTTTCTGAGTGTGCGTTCCAACTGTGCTAGCTGCTCGTTTGACAAATCAACTAGCTGTGTGTTCTTGTTTCTCCTGGTTTCTCGAGTAGGTATACACCTGAAACACAAAAGATCAAGAACATAAGTAACTAAAAAAACGTGTCGGGTGTTGACCGATACCAAGGGGTATCGATCGATACTCGACGATTTAGACGAAATTCTTCACTAAAATCTAATGGCGAAATTGATATGCTCAAATTAATACCTTAAAAAGTACTAAAGCAGTGTTGCAGTATAGTTAGGGGTCGAACACAAGAACTCCATAAATCACGCAATAGATTATGTAGATCAGAATTAAGCTAAACCAAGAAGATGTGATTGAAAGCAGATGCGTAAATTAAACAAGTTGTGAATCAATTGGCAGGAAGATAGGCTCAGGGTATTTCTCAGGAATTCAATGAATGTAGATAAACTAATTAACATGATTCAGATTTAGCGCGGTTCTTGAACTCAAATCACTAAAGTATAGCTAACCAACTCTCGTTGCGAAAACTATCTAAGTCTAAATCCTAGAATTCCAAATCTCTTTGCGAATCCTAAAGTCTAAACCAGCTTTTATTTCAAATTTGATATGTTCACAAAACAACTAAACCAAATCTCTTTGCGAATAGTTAATTTGCTCACCTAGGTTCTGTCAGGTAATTAATCGCACTCTCGTGCCTAACCAATTATCCTAAGATCTAAGTTCTAGATTCGTCAACCTAGAATTAGCTATGGGAACAACCTAAGGCGAAGAACTAATTCAGATGGTGAATCCTAATCAATCAATTAACCTAACATTCAGAGAAAACCCTTATGAGAACCCTGAACCTAACAAAGGATCTACTCAGACATGGAGATTGAGACAATAAACATGATTGAATAGATCATCAAAGAAATCAATAAGAAACAGGAGTTCAGAGTTGTCTCTCCAAAAACCAGAGTAGAATAAAACTTAATCAGAACGTAATCCCGTGTAGCCAACAAAAGTGGCTCAAAAACCTAATTATAGTGCTAAAACACGTTTTGGGTTAAATTGTAAATAATAAAGTCTTCTGGGCAATTTTGCAATTTTTCAATTCTTCATAAAAGTCGCGTTTCCTTCCCCATGGACGACGGTATCGACCGATACCTGAGTGGTATCGATCGATACTCGGGCAGTGACGTGCTTCCTTCCTTCATGATGTCAGTATCGATCGACACCAGGTGGTGTCGGTCGATACAAGGGCTTCAAATCGGGTACTCAGCTACACGAACTTCTGTTTTGCTCCAAAATGCTCCAAAAAGCTCCAATATCTCCAATTATGCTCCAAACGTGCTAAAACATGTAAAAGACTCTAAAACACTACAAAATAGTAGAGATACTCTATAAAACGGACCTATATCATGGCTTAAAAGGGGTAAAAACCATGATATATCAATAACCTTGATTCACTTGAAACGATTTAATGAATGTCAAGGGATTGGATAAGAGGAACGCGTGTGTAGGTTGAGACTTGGGCTTGATTCATGTAGGGAAGGGATATCGCTAGCTCCTTTTGAGTAGACTTGTTTGATCGCATTTTAGAACTAAAAACTTGGACATTGGGCTTGAATTCTTTTTATGATATTTGTGGATTTGAGCTCCCGCCTTCAAACCTCTCCCCCTACTTGCTCGTGTTTGTTCGCTTGAGGACAAGCAAAAGAGTAAGTTTGGGGGAGTTGATATTCCCATAATTTACTTGTTTTAGCATCCCATTTTACATGTAGTTTCTAGTCGCATGCATACATAATCATGATTTTAGTTAGCATTTCGGTTTCATTTAGAGTTAGAGTCTTTGCATTAGGTTCTAGTGAGTCTTGCATGATTTGGGGTGATTTCCAGGGACCTGGAGACGTTTTGAGAGACACCGGAGGCTTTGGAACCGAGTACATGCGACCCCGGGAGCAAAAGGAGATAGCCAAGGCAAAAATGGTGTTTCCAGAGGGCTGTACCGACCGATCCTGGGTCGGTACACTGGATCGGTATTGGGACAGAAGCTTGTGCCGATCCACAACCAATTTTGTACCGCTCCAGAACCGACCGGCATACTCACCCAGATCGAAGACGATTCACTCGACGTTTCTTCTCTTGCCCCACACCGACCGACTCTAGAGCGGTACACTGGATCGGTACTGAGGCAGAGACTTGTGCCGATCTGAATAGCTCTCCCATACCGGTCTGGAATGAAGCGGCATGACCCCTCAAGAAGATTAGTACCGATCGACCCTGTATCGGTACTACCAGGCGGCACTAAAAGGGCGATCATCTGGCACGAACTTCTGCTGGCTAAAACTCGTACCGCACACGACCCAGCTCGTCCTGCGCATGACCAGATTTTATTCCAGCCGGCTAACTCCGCATCAAGCATCTATCCAACCTGCACGATGAAGATTAGTGCCGACCGATTCTGGGTCGGCACTACCAAATGGCACTAATCCCGCGGTCACGTAGGTCGATTTTTACCAGCTGAAACACATCCCGCGCACGAACCGGCACGCCTCGTATCGGCAACCTATACGATGAAGATTAGTACCGACCCGTTTTGGGCCGGTACTACCAGCCGACACTAAATCCAGCACACGCACATATCAATTCCTGCCGGCTAAAACTCATCCCGCATGCGACCCAGCACGTTCCGCATCGACCCGATCTCATTCCAGCCGGCTAAACCAGCATCCATCTCCCAGCCGACCTGCTCGAAGAAATATGGTACCGGATTGTTTGTACCGACCCAGAATCGGTCGGTACAAACTCTTCTTCTGCAAACCGATCCAGATTCGACCGGGTATTGACCCGGTTCTCACTATTCACTATTTAAACCCACAAAAACCTAATTTTGATATATGTCTTTCTTATGCTAAAAAACTTCTTTTTGAATGTTCTAAGTATTTGGTAAGAGAGATTCTCCTTTTTAATTTATGCAATCTATTCTCAATCTTCTTTCTTAATCATCTAATCATCTAATCATGGGATTTAACATGTTCTTCATAGGATTTGTTGGACCCATCATGATTAGTGAGTAGTCTCCTAGGATCTAGGGATGGGTTAGGATTAGGTGACTTCCATGAATGATTTGTGATGCTTAGGGATAGATAATCAATTTCCTACTCTTAGGGAGTGTGTTTAATGCTTGATTGTGATTGAGAAAGTCAAACTTGATCCCAAGGCATTTCCCACCCACAAGGTGTTCGATGAAATGCCTAAGAGAGCTTTCTAAGAGAAATACCCTTCTTAGTCTAAGAGATTAGTTGTCTAAGAGATTATTTAGGTGATCTTGATTAATGAATTTAATGCTTGCTAATTAAGAGTCCACAAATGAGAATTTGATCTTGGATTAGTAATTAGCATAGGTGATTAGTACCTTGAGAGAGGATTAGTCACAATTAGGATCTTAACCTTGGAAATTAACCCTGATTGTGTATGAGCATCATGAATTAGACTTGGAATAGCCTATATCCAATTACCCCATCCTTGGATTCGCTTCCATTATTTGAATTCGCATCTTGCTTAATTTGTTTTATCTTGTTCATTTGCTTAATCTTGTTAGGGTGTTAGTAAAACTCAACAATTCACTTATTTAGCTTAACTTACTTGAGTGCTTTGTATTCTACGTGCTTAGAATTAATCCCAATACGGATTGATAACCTTCTATACTACTCGTATTGGAGTTATTGATACCTCCTTAAGACCGAAAAGTCTTAGTATCAGTATTGCAACTGAGACTTATACCGACCAGAAGCTCTTCTCAATACCGCTCCAGATCAGCTCGGCATGAAGGCTCAGGAATATTAGTACCGACCTGTTCTAGAGCGGTACTACTTGGTCGGTACAAACACGGCAGTGCAGGTCAATCCATTTGTACCGGCTGAACGAAGGGGTTACGGTTGGATTCAGCCTCGATGATCTTCATGAAAGTTGTAGCCACCTGAGTTATCTGTCCACAAGAGGTCGTTTGAGGTCATTCGAAACTGTATTCCAGGAGATACGGCGAGTTTACTATGGGCATGTCTGACTGGCCGCGATACAATGCCGACCCGCACTAGGTCGGTACCACCAATCAGCACAAGAAAGATTAGTACCGACCTGTTCTGGACCGTTACTAACTGGTCGGTACAAAGGCAAAGATTAGTACCGACCTGTCCTAGCTCGGAACACTTGGTCGGTACAAAGCCACTTCCAAATCCGTCCCCATGAAGCCAGCCGAAGTGTCTTGAAGATCCGGCAGAACGAAGGGGTTATGGTCAGATTCAGCGTCAATGTTCTTCATGAAAGATGTAGCCATTCGGAGCGGTAGTTTAAAAGATACATCAGATTTAGCGGGGATGTGTCCCGGCTAGCGCCCAAACGAGTGTTGCTCAAAGGAGATTAGTACCGACCCATCCTGGGTCGGTACTGCCAAACGGTACTAATCATGCATCGACCAGCTCATCATTTCTGCCGGCTAAAACTAATCCTGCATCGACCAGCTCATCATTTATGCCGGCTAAAACTCTTCCCGCACGAAAGCGCACCAATGCCGACCTGTTTTAGCTCGACGTTACCCGACTAGTACAAGGAAGAAATCTGTACGGATCCATTTGTACCGATCTAGAATGGGTCGGTACAGACCTCTAGAATCAGCAAAAACCTAGTTTTGGCCGGGTCAATACCCGGTTTGTTCCGGGTTGACCCGGTTCGCCCCTTTTTCTATAAATACTCTTGAAACCTAATTTTCTAGTAAGCTTTCTTCTTTCTAGAGTTGGGTTTTATCCCAAACTCTTCTTTTGATTTTGGAGGGATTTTGATTGTTCTTCATACAAATGCCACTCTAGAGAAGATTTCTTCACCCTTATCTTTATATTAATGCATCTTCTTTATCCTTATGTCTTTTTATCTTTTGTTGTTCATGTTTAGACTTTAGGGTTTTTGTTGGATTTTGGTTTGCTTAATTTTTATGGGTTGATGATTGATTTGTGATGCTTAGATTCTAAATCATTGCTTTCCTTTCTTTCTAAGTGATCTTAATGCTAGATTGGGCTTGAGAGAGTCAATTTAGATCTTTGGGTGATTAGTGCCTTGAGAGAGGATTAGTCATAATTAGTGATCTTAACCTAAGGAATAGCATAGATTGTGTGCATTTGCATCATTTGTTAATTGTCTTGTTGATTAGATGATGATGATTTAGGTTGCATCTTGTTAGATTCTTCACTTAGGTTGATCTTAAAGCTAGTTTTGGATTGAGAGATCAAAACTATAGCTTAAGCATTTCACGCCCGATAGGTGTTCGATGAAATGCTTGAACCGAACCTTTTGTGAGCTTTTCATGCCTAGCCAATGAGAGTTGATGTCTAGGGTGATTAGTGAACTAAGTGGAATTGGAGATTAAAGCTTGCTAATCATCTTATCACAAACGAGAGTTTGTTATTGATTTGGTGATTAACAAAGTGATTAGTGCCACGAGAGTGGATTAGTCATAATTGTGAATTCCATGTTCTAGGATAGTGTTTAATTCAATCTAAATCATCATTGTTTGTTCATTAATCATCTTCTTGATAGTTAATTCATTTTTCCAACACTTCTAGCCTTTGTTTTCTTTCTTGCATTTTACATTCTTTGTTCAAAAATATAAAAACCCAAAACAATTGCTCTAGCTTAAGAAGTTCTTGCATTCCTAGTGCATTAATCTTAACCTATATGGATTGACACCTCTTATGCTACAATGACAAGCATAGAGGAATTGATATGAACATAATAAAAAATATCTATCAATTTGGCGCTGTTGCCATTGGGGTTTAGCATTGATCATTAGGATTTTCAATCTTTTTGAGACTAGAGCCTTTTTATTTATTTTTGTTGCTAATCTTTTCACTTTTCTTGTGATTTTCATGAAGGAAGTGACAATGAGGAAGCAACCGTCAAGCTAGTGACGTTAAAAGCGTCCTTGGGGACCTCCCCAAGCCTATCCTTCGTCAAGCTTGCGACACAAAACAAGCATGAATAAAGAGGACCACGCTCCTCAACAATAAAGGACTGCAAATTTGGGTCGGATCGGTCTATGATTTGTCTCTTGGGTCCAAGGTCGTGGTGTGTGATGAAAGGAGGGTTCGGCCACAACATGTCACACTCCTCTCCTCCTCGATTCAATTCCAAGGTATGATTCTCACTCCATTTCATTGTATATACATTCTTGCATATTTTTACCTTCTCATTGACTTTTGTTGCACTGGGACGGTGCAATTCAAGTTTGGGGGAGGGGTTTATCTCATTGACTTGTGTTTTGTGATCTTATTTTGCCTTTTGCATCTTGAGTCTCATGCATATCATGCATTTTCAATAAATTTGAAATTTTTTGAACTTTTGTGCATTCCATATAGGATCGAGTCTAGATGCATAGCATATAAGGTAGCTTTGCATGAGCATTAGGAGCAATGACAGATTTATCCTTGTAGAGCACCATTTTTAGAGCTTGATTCAATGCCCTCATTGCTTGTTGTTTGATGCTTTTGATCTTGTGTTGAAATCAAGGATGAACCATATTTTGATCTCGCGTTTCATTACTAGGGTCTTAGCTAAAGCAAGTTTTGATTTGATTTCAATCCTACTTAAGTGAGAACCATAATTTTGACATTGAAATTATCATGCTTGTGCACTGCATAGTGAATTCATGGTTACCATATACATACTTGGGCTCTCTTATCCTTTTCACCACTCTTTTGCTAGTCCAAGTAGCTGATTCCCATCATTGGAACGGTTTTCCATACCTTTAACCTACCCTCCTTTCAAGCCAAATTCTTTAGTGTGCGTATGTGAGGCCTAATTTTTCGAGTAAGCTTGGCAAAAAGTGTTGAGTTTTGGGCGACAAGGATAGGATTGCATGTAGATCTAGCTGAACATCAAAGGCTAGACTAGGCTAGGCTCGTGGGAAAGGGAAGTTTTGGGTTTGGTGTGAACGAAAATGTGTGACCAATGGAATTATGGATAAGAATGAAGTGGGTTCAAAAAGGAGAAAGTGAAGGTGAAAGGGGAATGCAATATTGTGACGTGGTTAGTGCAAGTTATCAAGAATAGCTCTTAGTGATAGTTATAGCCTCATAGAAACAAAGGAAAAAGCCAAAAATTGGCTAAGGAATCAATTGGTAAATGATGAGGCAAGGCAAAGAAAAGAAAGAAAGAAGAGCTAAAGAAACAACAAAAAGAAGCACTAAACCATAAGATTCAATGAAGAAGAAGAAATTCTCCAAGTGAGAAAAAGATGATGTGGAAGAAAAAGTTCACGTATGAGGCATGAAGGCAAAAAGGCCAAGTGAGAAAAGGGTAGCTTAGGATGAGGACTTCATGGGTCGATATGCTAGGGTTAGAGACGGTTTGGGCATTGGGTAGATGTAAGTCTATCCTTGTATGCATAGATTGCCTTTTACTCTTAGCACTTTGCTAAAGCTTGCTCATTCGTTAAGAGATCCCTTGCATTGGTGAAAACCCCGTACATTTGAGATCATCTTAGTCTCAAGACATTACCCTAGCCAAATGGATTCACTTGCCTCGCATGAGCATGATTCACTTGAAACGATTAATGCATGTTACAGAATTGGATTACATGAATACTTGTATAGGTTAAGGCTTGAATTTGATTCGTATAGGGAAGGATATGGCTAGCTCTTTTTGAGTAGATTTGTTTGATCGCATCTTAGAGCTAGTAACTTGGACATTGAGTTGAATTCTTTTGATGGTACTTTTGGATTTGAGCTCTCGTTTTGATCTTCTTCCTCTTCTTAGTCTTGTTTGCTTGAGAACAAGCAAAATATTAAGTTTGGAGGAGTTGATATTCTCATATTTTACTTGTTTTAGCATGCATTCTACTTAGCGTTTTGAGTCACATGCATGCATAATCATTGTTTTCCTTAGTGTTTTAGTCTAAATCAGAGTCTAGCTAGGTTGCATTAGGTCCTATTGAGTTTTGCATGCATTTGGAGTGTTTTCTAAGTGTTTGGAGACATTTTGGAGATGTTAGGAGTAATGGACCAAAGTAGGAAGCAAGGGTCATCCGAGGCGTCTCAAAGATGCAGCTGTACGCCGACCCCCAGATCTGATTCAGCCTCAACGATCGTCATAGAAGTTGTAGAGGAATGAGTTAGCTGGCCAGGGGAGTTGGAATCAAGTCAATCGGACGTGTGGTTTGGGAGATATTCCCTTTGTACTGAAGCCATACCCGATTAGCCGCGAAGCTGTCAACTAATACCTACCAGCATTGGATCGGTCCATCGGATCGGTATTGCAACAGAGACTTGTACCGAACAGAAGCTCTTCTCAATACCGCTCCAGATCAGCTCGGCATGAAGGCTCAGGAATATTAGTACCGACCTGTTCTGAAGCGGTACTACTTGGTCGGTACAAACACGACAGTGCAGGTCAATCCATTTGTACCGACTGAACGAAGGGGTTACGGTCGGATTCAGCCTCGATGATCTTCATGAAAATTGTAGCCAGATGAGTTATCTGTCAACACGAGGTCGTTTGAGGTCATTCAAAATCGTATTCCAGGAGATACGGCGATTTTACTAAGGGCATGTCTGACTGGCCGCAATACAATGCCGACCCGCTGATATACTCATATTTTACTTATTCTAGCATGCATATTAGTTAGGAGTTTGATGTGATTTGCATACTTATCATGGTTCTATCTCGCATTTTGGTCTTCCTTAGGAACTAGGATGTTGTGCATTAGGTCCTAGCGTATCTCGCATGTTTTGGAGTCTTTTCTAGGTACTAGGAAGCACTTTGGAAAGATTGGAAGTCACTAAGCCAAGCTGGATCGGAGTTGGGTACAAGAAGAGATGGCCAAGGCAAAACAGCAAAAAGGAGAGGAGTACGCCGACCCATCCTGGATCGGTATGATGGGTCGGTATGAAGACAGAAGCTCATACCGATCCACAACACTTTTTACACCGACCCAGAATCGATCGGTGTACCCTCCCAGAACTCTGAGATTTCGAACGGCACGTTTCCAAGTGATTCACACCGACCGATCCTGGATTGGTGTGATGGACCGGTACGAAGACAGAAGCTAACACCGATCCAAGAACTCTCCCATACCGGTCCAGAATCAAGCGACACAAGGCACAGAAAGATTAGTGCCGACCCATCCTGGGTCGGTACTAACCAACCGGCACTAAATCCAGCACACGCACAATCGATCTCTGCCGGCTAAAAACCTTCCCGCGTGCGACCCAACTTCATTTTGGCCGGCTAAACCTGCACCAGAGTCAAGCGGCATTAAAGCACGGGAAGATTAATGCCGACCCATCCTGGGTCGGTACTAATCAGGCGGCACTAATTCCTCCCGGCTAAAAAGCATACCGCGCACGATCCAGCACGTCCCGTGTTCGACCAGACATCATTTCTGCCGGCTAAAACCCACTCTGCTTTTTAGCTAAATCTCATCCAACCAGCAACGGATTTAGCACCGGATGGTTTGTACCGACCCAGAACCGGTCGATACAAACCTGTATTTTCAGGATTTTGCCCAAACCCGACCGGGTCAGTACCCGGTTTGTTCCGGGTTGACCCGGTTTGCACTATTCACTATAAAAACCAGAAAAACCTAATTTTCATTATGTCTTCTTTATGCTAAAAAACCTCTTTTTGAATGTTCTAAGTATTTTGTAAGAGATTTTCCTTTTCAATCTATCAATCTATTCTATTCTCAATCTCCTTTCTTAATCATCTAATCATCTAATCATGGGATTTAACATGTTCTTTATAGGATTTGTTAGACCCATCATGATTAGTGAGTAGTTTCCTAGAACCTAGGGATGGGTTAGGATTAGGTGACTTCCATGGATGATTTGTGATGCTTAGGGATAGATAATCAATTTCCTACTCTTAGGGAGTGTGTCTAATGCTTGATTGTGCTTGAGAAAGTCAAACTTGATCTCAAGGCATTTCCCACCCACAAGGTGTTCGATGAAATGCCTAAGAGAGCTTTCTAAGAGAAATACCCTTCTTAGCCTAAGAGATTAGTTGTCTAAGGGATTATTTAGGTGATCTTGATTAATGAAATTAATGCTTGCTAATTAAGAGTCCA